>SRLM01001183.1:11977-25388 GCA_015708895.1 Populus ilicifolia | reverse complement strand
AAAAATAGATAACTTTCATTTTTTTAAAATAAAATAAGCAGATAATATATCACTTTTTATAACAAACAATAAGTTATTTATCTCCTTATATCACACCCATCATTATGATAATTGAAAAATTAGGCCTACATTTTTTTTATCATAAAGTTTTTTTTACTCATTTCAACCATAAAAACACCCTACAAATAGTACGAGAACATATATAAACTAATATATCAATCTAGCAAACCCAAAAAAGGTTTAAATCACATAATCTAATTGAAAAAACTATTTCATCCTTAATTTAGATACGGTTTTTAAGGCTATATTAAGAATTAAAACAATCACTATAAGACTTATCTCATCTAGCGGAATCAATTTAACCTATTAGATGGTTATATTTGTTGCTAATGAATAAATTTTTATCTTTTTAATGAAAGCCAGCAACTCCTCTCTTATCCAATAAAAAAATAACTAAAAAATAAAAAAATAAAGTTTAGTATTATTTTAATATCAAGAAGAAAATGATGGGAGTAAAAATATACTTTCCAAACAACTCGCAAAATCACCATTTATATTACCCATAATTTTTACTCGAGTCTTTTATCTTGCAGTTTAACCCTTCCCTAAAAAATATATGCAATTCAATGCTATTTTTAACTCAAAATAACTTAATTGTGCAAAATAAAAATTCAATAACCAAATTAAAAATAACAAAAATTATTGTGACAGTTTATCATTTTTAACCGAGTTTTACACGAATGAAAATATATTTTTCAATTCAATTAATTATCCGGATGAGGTGAGTTTAATAACTATAGTATGATAAATGATTAATATGGAGACTTCAACTTTGATGCAAAACAATCAATTAGCAAATCTTGAAAGTTGATTTAAGAACTAAGAATGATGTGCGAAGAAGAACCACATCAGGTTTTTAGCCTTGATTAAAATAGCTTCTTGAATGAAAAAATTCTCAAATTTTCACCCCCACCAATTCCATTGCAATGCAATCCATATGTTAATTTAGGATTCCATTAATTTGGACCATTCATAGATGAATTGGACTCGAGCAACGAATTTTTAACACAATTCAACCTTTGTCTTCGTAAGAGCCACCCAATTCTGAGCTGCTTGCTGGCATCAAGCTATTGGTATGTCAAGCTACTGGTATTTTGCCCATCTGCTGCAATTTTTTTTTTATAATTCTAGATTATTTTGATGTATAGATATTAAAAATAAATTTTAAAAAATTAAAAAAATATTATTTTAATATATTTTTAAATAAAACACGCTTTAATATATTTCCAACCTTCGTAACAATCTCTAATACTACCTTTATAGTCTCATGGGGCAATTGACAGTTTTCTTTTTTCCTGTAAAGTTTATACCTGCATGAGGCCTCAACCACACTAACAACCATTAAAAAATGCATCCACGGGTTGAAGATGAAGTTAAGAGGCAGAAGCACAACAATTTTGGAGGCGATTTATGACAGAAGACTTGATTCACTCGTATGCAAATATGGGGAACTAGGATAATGATCATCATGCCTTTCGGTGTATTGCTTCCTTGCTCCCCCCAAAACAAGATCCATCACGATAATTATCCGTAGATCCTACTTTGATGTGAGTGCTTACCAACTATCAGGAAACATTAGTTTCAGAAGATGGACCTGAATTTATAAATGAAAGTGTCAGGCAAATCCATTTAAAAGAATTCATGGAAGAGACAGAAATTAGATTATTCTGTATGATCTAATTACAACACTGTCGCAAAGCACTTCCACTAGTGAAGAGCCTACGACACCCTAGAGTTGCACGAGTAATGTTCTTTGCAGAGGGTTTGACTTAAACCAGCAAGCTTTGCTTGAACTCACTTTAGAAAACCATGCAGTTCCATTTCTGAGTAACCCTTGGGATGGTTTTTTTCCGCGGGAACCTTCTCAAGGAATTCAACATGGGTTGACCAAATCAAGGGAGCAGGAATTGCAAACTGTAGTGCCTACTAAGCTCTTTGGGAAGCATCTCATTCTACTATGAAATGGTTTAAGCATGGAGGGGTCGTACACCTTTGACAAGCTTGAGCAAAGATCTCAGTCACTTGAGCCTTCCCCGCTATCTGGGAAAACAAGCTTCAGGTCGTCATTATCTCTGTATACTTGCACGAGAGCTGCGGCTTTGTATACAAACATCCCAAACATGGCAGGCACAATCTGTGGGAGAACAACAGAATGATAAGAAATTAAGAATCAACTCACTCCTTTTCTTTCATTCCTATTGCGAGACCACATGGGTAGCCAGCCTCCCACCCCAAAAAAATTGAAAACTCCAAACCTAGTGTGAGTACATTTGATTTTTGTAAGATTCTTTAGTTTAATGCTAAGATATTTATTAAGCTAACTGATCCCTATGAACAGAGACTCGAACCACAATTTTTTCATCTCCAACAGCATTATAGATTTTTTCTTCAGTCTGCAATTAAAAACTGCTAAAGGAATGGTTTCAAGGAACATATACCTGGATTTCAAAAAAATCATTGGCAAAATATTGGTGTGACAGGATCCACAATCCATAAATTGCAGCCAGTATCACAATCCTTGGAGATGAAAGAGCAATACCGCTTCCCTTAATTGATCTCTCAAATGAGTCCCTAAGGTCCTCACTTCTTATCCCAATCCTGAGATCAAAAGCAGCTGCTGACTTAAAAAGAAGAAGAGAGTATACGATCACTTAATCAAAGAAATGAGTGGAGTTTTTCGTTATACTTCTTAGACTTCTTTTTCCTGAAAATAGGAGGAACCATTTCCTTGGAAAGATTGTCTGCATGTTGGTATAAGAGTTGAAGGTATAAGCAACTGCACTGAAATTGAAAATGGTTAGATTGCCAGGATGATCGCAAGTGAAAAAAGGTTCCTATTTTAGTCTTCCTAAAGGAAACTAAAACATACAGCAAGTTATATCATAAAGCTAAGGTCATTCAAATGTCAAATAATTGGATATCTGACATCAAGAAGGTGTTAACTCATTTAAATAGATCACCTGTAGTTCAATGGAAAAACAGGCTGAACATGTAGGTAAAAGTGTGTCAGCTAACCTGAAAAGCACTCCAATTGCATAACTAACAGCAGCCTGTATAATCAATACATAGATCAGTTTTCCATGAGAAAATGATATTGACATTTCTCCAATATGTGTATCAATTTTTAATTGATAAGACCTGCCAATATATGTACATAACAAAGGAAATTAACACCCTGTTTAGTTTAGCTTAACGACCATAGAAAGTCAAGGGAATTTAAGTATCTCACAACTGTATGAGATTCAATTACAACGATGTTTAATATATTTTCCAGTTAAATCATGTCAGAAATTACCGATCAATTATAGCAGAGACCATGCCCTTTATAACAGATAGATTATCTACAATATTAGGTTTTTGATACTCGTGCTGCTTTTTTTCTGTGAAAATTTTACCTGTACTGATAGAACTACTAAGCAATAACCAGTACATGCAGTTCCAATGCTAACTGATAAAAGCATAAGTTCCCTTTTGAGCTGCAAGAGTAAAAAAAATAAAATCAGCTTGTTCTCAAGCATTACAACAATGAAATATTATAGTGAAATTGTACTTAAAATGTCAAAGAAAAGAAATAAGAAATACGGTCCAAAAACCAGTAGGCCATAGGAAGGTACACAAGAACTAGATAATGCCTACAGCAGAATTTGCTCATTGGAAGAACAACACACTTGCATGCTCAAGTTCTTGTGTATCTTCAGAAAAGTAATTACAGTCTTTCCTAAACATAAAACTCATCCAATATTAAGCAAATTTTCCCAAAACAAATGACAAACATCAATCATCATTTTCAAAATACAAAGGACAATCTCAAGCAATATGCAGTGCTAAACATGTAAAGGTAAATATACTAAAATCCCATGCTTAATGGAGGAAGGAGAACAAAACTAAGATGAAAATGTGGACAATGAAATCCACCTAACAGGTTGAGTTGAAACTTAAGAGAAAGAAAACATCAATCACTAGATATGCTGAGTTCAGGTAACTATCATACAGCTTCATATTCGAGAAGATTCAGTCTCTTCCTTCTGTCACTATCATCCTGCAATGCCTGTGCCATAACATGCATGGGTAAGCGATACTGACAAAAATTTAATTTGACAATAATGTACCCATCTAAGCATTACCTTAGCAATGGCTTTCTTGTTCATTGGTGCTGCTGCATTCTCACCTAACACCCACTCCTGGGTTCTAGACAGTTTCAAAAATCCACCATTATTATCACTTTCCATGACCTACATACATTAGATCAATCAAAACTCATTCACAAGAATGTATTATAATAAAGATTCAGCGATCAACATGAAAAAAAGGAAGAATCAATCATCCTTTGATATGAAACAAAAATAGAAGAAAACCTAGGGAAGAAAAGAAAAAAATGTGGGAACAAATAAAAAAAGAACTGAAACTTCTTTTTTTCATTGTGATTGTAAAAGAGTTCACTGTACCTGCTCTGATTCTTGAGGAATGTCGGAAAGTTTATCATCATCAACGTCAACAAATTCCGCAACCCCCCTCTGCCAAAACTTATCACAAGCTTTGGATATAAAATCTCCATTAAGTTGTCTTTCCCTCAAGAACACTCGCAAAACATCATCTTCAGCAAGCTCACTCACTATAAAACAAGGAAACAAAAAAAGACAGCACAATGACTAATAGCATTAAAATGCCGACAATCCATGAATTGAAAGCGACAAAACCAAAACCTCTAATTTTCAAGAACTAATACACGTTTCCTGCTTAACCCCGGTAATTCGAACTTACGGGAGCTGGAAAAATGGGGAGGAAAATCTATCTAACAACGATCAAGGTCAGTCATAATTCTTCAGTACTTCATTACAACTCACTTGAACTCACTAACGAATCTAACTTTAACACTGAAAGCATTACAGAACACAATGACATAAGCCTAAATTCATTTCAATATCTGTCAAAAAGTCTCATTTCTCAGAGTTAACAAAAGCAGCAAAATGGGTCTAATAAATAAAGAGCATCCTTCACTTTTATGCTAGATAAATTAGCATTAACAGCAAAAATTCATCAATAAAACAAATTCCATTAGTGTTGATGGTTCATACGATCATTTATGAAGCTTAAACTCTCTAGAACACGAAAGAGAACGAAACTTTGAGTAGAAAACAGAGAGAGAGAGAGATAGACAGAGAGGCTTACAAGGCTGAGCACTAGCTCTTGAAACCGAGACTGAAGGTGGGGTTTTCTTGAAAAGAGGAGGTCTTCGAGACAATTTTGGAGATGTGGAGAAGCAAGCAATTCTAGATAGTGTATCCATTTGACAATTTTCAGCTGCTCTGCTATGATGATGGTGGCCTTCTCTTTTTTCTTTTTAATGAATGGATATGAATAACAAATACCTATCAAGCAATTTGGTAAAAGATATTTAAATCCCCAAATGTTTACATGGCTTAAAAAAAAAAACATTCCAAGAGTATATTCTAAGGTTAATTATAAACTTTAGTTACTGTAGTTCAAGGAATGTAATATATCAGTCCTTGTTGTTTTTTTAAATGTGTTAGCACTTTTTGAATGATAACAAGAATTATTAAAAATCTGACAAAAAATAAAATTAATTTGAGAGAGAATTCAAAATTGCAATAAGGTGGCAACTTGTTTGAACTACATGATCCAAATTGAATCATCTAGTAAAATATAGGGATCACAATGAAACTAAACTATTGGATCGCAAGTTTAAAAAACCATGTTTTCGCTTTTTTAAAGAGAAGGGCTTAGCTGACAACCATAGAACTTAAACCCTCCACTTTGCCGACGAATGGACCTCTTCTGCACTGCTAAAAAAAAAAAAAAAACCTAACTTAGGAAGGACTGAAGCCAGAGAGAGAGAGAGTTGGAGAAGATGAATATAGAAGAAGTACAGTCCACTACCAAGAAACAGAGAATTGCTACTCACACTCATATCAAAGGCCTTGGCCTTGAGGTATGTCAACACTATTTTCAAGAATTGATTTTTCTTAGTAGGTGTCACCGTGTTGTTTCTTGTTATGTTTCTTTGCAGCCCAGTGGAAGAGCAATTTATATGGCTGCTGGCTTTGTGGGTCAGAAGGAGGCTAGAGAAGCGGCTGGCCTTGTAGTTGATATGATAAAGCAGAAGAAGATGGCTGGCCGTGCTCTCCTCTTAGCTGGTCCTCCTGGAACTGGGAAGACAGCTCTGGCTCTTGGAATTCCCCAGGAACTTGGCACTAAGGTAGCACTCACAATTTTTTCTGTCTGAATTCTCAAATGCTTGGCCAATGTCTTATGCTTTTTTTTTTTAATAATATTTGCCAAATTTTTGATAATGTTGTTTAATAGTTGGTAGTCTTACGAGTTCGTATGATAAGGTTTTGCTTGTTATTTGCAGGTTCCATTTTGTCCAATGGTTGGATCAGAGGTATACTCGTCAGAAGTTAAGAAAACTGAGGTTTTGATGGAAAATTTTCGAAGGGCAATTGGTCTACTTGTAAAGGAGAATAAAGAGGTCTATGAGGGAGAGGCAAGTTATATCCGCTATATTTCTTTGCCAACAGACGATTATCTCATAATCTTTTGTGCATCTTCAAGCTGGTCCGAGATCCTGATGTTGTGGTAGTACGTTTCAGGTGACTGAACTCACACCCGAAGAAACTCAAAGTATAACAGGTGGCTATGGTAAAAGCATTGGTGGTGTAATTATTGGGCTAAAAACTTTCAAAGGAACAAAGCAACTTAGATTGGAAGCCAGCATATATGATGCCTTGATCAAGGAGAAGGTAAGCTCTTTTAATTCTTTGTTTTCAAAAATTCTTAATCGCTACTTCCAACCTATATGTGTTTTAGAACTCTTTGAGAGCTGGTGCATAAGTCATCACTTATTGTCATTCTATAATAGAAAGGGACTTGTACATTTTGATCACTTGTTTATTCTCGTGGGTTCTTGCCTGCTAATAGTTATAAATTCTTAGCACTTGTAGTTTTAACTTAATCTCTTGTGAAATTGAAATTGTAACTCATCCAATACAATTTGCAGGTAGCTGTGGGAGATGTTATTTACATAGAAGCAAATAGCGGGGCTGTCAAAAGAGTGGGTAGAAGTGATGCTTTTGCTACTGAATTCGACCTTGAAGCAGAGGAGTATGTACCACTTCCTAAGGGAGAAGTTAGCAAAAAGAAAGAGATAGTTCAGGTACTGCTGTATTAGCATCAGGTGTGTTGTAAATTGTATATTTATTATAGCATTTGTCCAGGCTTGGTATTTTTCCATTAGAGGCTAAAATGGTTATCTTCTTGCTCCTGTATTTTAGACAATGACATCTTTTTTTTTACTATAATCTATGTATAATGGCTCTGATATATGTTGCAAGTTGGTTCTTGATAAAATCTTTCAGCACAGGGGTTACTTTGTCTTTTAAACAGGACTGACATCATTCTTTGAATTGCATGGAATCAAAATGATAAGACTCAGGTGTCATATGTGTGCAATAGTTGGAAAATGTGTCCTTAAAGGACCCTAGCCAACACATTTAATCTGCATTTTGAAGTAGCAGCTCAATGGCTGCAAGCTTTCTAATAAAGCATCTAGGGATTCAATGCCCTTTACTTCGACTGAACCTGTCTCCATGTGAATCTTTTCCTTAAGAGGTTCTAAGCAGTTGCTTTGTACTCATAATGGTCATCGTGAATTTTTTTGTTTTGATTTTCATATCATCAGGATGTAACACTGCATGATCTAGATGCTGCCAATGCGAGGCCTCAAGGTGGGCAAGATATCTTGTCTTTAATGGGCCAAATGATGAAGCCCAAAAAAACTGAAATCACTGACAAGCTACGACAGGAAATAAATAAGGTACTGCTTCTGAATCTACGGTAGTATTTAGTTACGCCTCATTTCTAGGGATCAAGGGCCGAGTTAATTATTTGAAAAACTAAAATAAAATGATGTCATTTGAAATTAATTATTACCTTATTTTGTTTGCAAATTATTCTCAAATCTGCAAATACTTGCAAATAGATCACATGCTAATTTGTAAGGATCTAAAGTCTTGAACTCATTCTATTTACATGTCTTCTGTTTTCCACTAGCAAACAAATAAATGCTTTATGTTTTTGGTTGCATAATTACACTTAGCATGCTTTATTTTCTTCCCATTTTTTCAAGCTGTCAAACTTTTAACAGTGATAGGTTATCCCAAGTTGACTGAAACAAAATTTTTGATGACAGGTTGTTAATGGGTTTATTAACAAGGGTACTGCAGAGCTTGTTCCTGGAGTTCTATTCATTGATGAGGTCTGTTTTTTCTCTTACAACATTTCTGGAACTTTTTCATGCCCATATATATATATTTGCCTTTCTTTTCTCAAATCAACACTCACAGGTACATATGCTGGATATGGAGTGCTTTTCATACTTGAATCGTGCTTTGGAGAGCTCGCTGTCACCAATAGTGATCTTTGCTACAAATAGAGGAATATGTGACGTAAGGTTCAAAGGATGTTTTATGTGCAATACAAAGCTTTGCTTGTCCTCGTGTTAGAAACACTGAAACGTCTGTCAATTTATTCATATTTGGTGGTTTAGGGGAGCCAGAACTTCGGTTCTTTCGTCTTGGTTGAGGAAGGAAAAGACTTTTGGATGGTCTTTGCTTTATTGTTGATCATGTAGGAGATCTAGAACTCTGGAATGATATTCGATGTAATATTTTTTTTAATATTTAGCACCGCATAATTAGGAAATTAAGGGATGAAGGGCTGCTTTGTAACTTGTCATGTTAGTTGATAAATAATCTGAAGAGCTGCAGCAGGCTAGGATTAATTGCTTGGGAACAGGTAGTTAGTTAGGAACTGCATTCAAGTGGCAGAAATACTTGCTAGGATTTGTAGGCGTCACACCTCCATGGATATGAGACCTCACCACCTTCAAATTTCGAAGTGCAAAGGCTGCAAGAATCTTCTTCAACTTCCTTTCCAAAATGACAACTTTTAGGATCATCATGTAGACACCTTACTGGTAGAGGCGGCCCCAGAGCAAATGGATAACTTTAGCAATGATAAGGCCCCTACTTAATAAAAAGACTTCTAGAATAGATAGATAAGGTATATTTATCAATTATGCTCTATGAAATGAAGATGGTCTCCGCTTAAAAAGACTCAAAATACAAAATGAAGATTACTCAAGGTTTCATTTGTTAGACATGCATAAAAAATAAAAAATAATTTTTAAAAAAATATTTAAAGAAGTCCCATTTATAATTTTATTCAAGCTTATATTCACCTTAAGCTGGCTGTTTATAGGCAGTTAGGATAGATGGTTGAATCATAGTGTCTTTTACTCATTAAAGAGGTTGTTGATTGAGTGGCAAGATATTTCAGATTTTAACACCATTTGTGAGGCAAAACTTTAATGTGTCCGTAAATAAGCTTGTGCTTTTAAGTTCTTGACACCATCATATGGAGCCTGCTTTAAAAGCATACTGAAGTTCCAGATATATTTAATGAATCTGCATCCAAAACTCTGGGTAATAGAAATGCATTTGTACTCTCTTGGCCAAGTACCTTTCTTCTTTCACCGAGATTTTTACATCTTTTCTGTTTTATAATTTTATAGATTCCACGTGTGTTTTCCTGTTATTTTTTAATTTATTTTTGGCAGTTTTGCTGGTTTAAAGTCTCGTGTACACGGGTTCTGCCCCCTTCTCAAAGATAAAAATGGAAATAGACATGAAAAATATTTATTAAGTGCAAACTGTCTTTTCTATTGATGGTCAATTGTTCAAAAACTGGTTTTTTTTTTATATATATCTTTTTTGTCTTTAAAATTTATTTCCTCCTTCTTGGGTAGACTACTTATTATAGTATATGACAATTGTTGTTTGTGGTGTGCAACTAAATACGTTGTCATACATGGAACAATCGCTTCTAACCATTGTCATCCAAACCTTATTTTTTGAAAAACTCGGTTTCTTATAAAAAATATTCTATGATGATTTTCATAACATTAGATTTTGTATTTATAGAATCTAGAAATCTTTGTATCCTCTCATTTCGGCAATGTATTTTTCCCTGTACTATCTTAGGGTTATGAGATTTTGTGACATTATAGAAAGAGAATCAAAATTCTTTTAAATGTATCAATGGCTTCATTTTATTATGTTTTGTGTGAGTATCAATATAACTATATTTTAATTGTCCTCCTTGAAACGGCCAATAGCTTGTGCATGCCTTCTACTTTGTCTGTAACATGCTCTTAAATCTGAATTACTGACATGGACAAGTTGCTGTGTAGAGGGACAGATATGAATAGTCCTCATGGCATCCCTGTTGACCTGTCGGACAGGTTAGTGATTATCCGAACAGAAAATTATGGTCCTGCTGAGGTGATACAGGTGTGGTAAACTGTTGCGTAATTTTGCTGTCAAACACTAATTTAATGGCTACTGATGGACTTCTGTTGTTTTGGTCAGATTTTAGCACTTCGCTCGCAGGTTGAGGAACTGCACTTAGATGAAGAGAGTCTAGCCTACCTTGGAGAGATCGGACGACGCTCGTCCTTGAGGTCTTGATAAAATTCATCAATTTACGTGAGGTGCAAATAAGCAAGCCCTCCTCCTCAAGCATATGCTTTAACCGGTACTTGTTGGGGAATCTGACCGGTGATGTACTGATATTTGCTCATAGGAGGCCAAGAACACTAACACAATATTTAAAGTGGTTCGGCAAATCCGCCTACATCCACGGGAGAAGCCATTATATTATGCAGGGAGAGAACAAGATTTACAACAATAGAGGAGGAGGAATCATCCCCTCTTGTAGCAACTCTCAACCTCACTCTATTTATCTCTTTGCAGTGCTGCAATGACAGCTACTGCTTGCTGCCCTTGGCAGCACACTCTCTCCTATATCTCTCACATTTTTGGCTCTACTACTTCTCTCATTTTGCTCTCTTACATATGCCTCTATTTATAGGCATTCATAGAAGCTATTCTTGGTTTGTTGTCAATAATGGTGGCCACCAACTCTAGCTCATTCAACAATGGTGGCTATCAATAGTCAATGATTGGTGTTATCCATTTGTTGCACATGAAATGACAACCAACCTAACAATCACCCCCTTTGCCATTCATGTGGGGCAACTGTCTTCTTTCTTCTTCAACACAAGCTTGCATCTTGCAGCTCTTCCAAGCTTTTTATTTTGAGAGCGTTTGTGGCCAAGTTTACAGGTACTTGTCAAACCTTTCAATCATCAGAGTAACCCAGCACACCTTTTCTCACACAAAAGAATCACTATAACCAGATGGTCTGCCACATCATATCTGAATAGTGTTAACGCTTGTCTCTGGAACAACATTCCCCTTCAAGCGTATCAACCATGCTCGGTCCGGAATGATTCATCAAGCCTCACATTAAGGCTTATAACACCCCCTCAAACGGATATTTCAAGTGCGAGAGTCATTATTTAAGTATCCCAATATGATCACAAGCTCACCACTCTTCTAAGAGTTTACTCATCCAGGAGTTGCGTCTGCCCTCTATTCCACCCTAGGAACCACGCCTTACTTCTCCATGAGTCTCCTACTCTCAGTCTCAAGAGTCGAGATAGCTTTCCACCTTTCACCATAGGGCAACCCATAAAAGGTTGATCCATATCTGTCTTCATACTCTAAGTATTACAATGCCATTACCGAGCTCACCACCTTGACAATAGTCAACTTGTTCCCGGAACCTGCGCATGCCCTTCTGCTCCTTCATAGCAGCCGCGTCTTAATGCTCCACAAGTCATCCACTTATTGTCCAAGGCAAATATCTTCTAGCTCATTGATCTTTAGCATGGGGGCAATATCCATGAAAGTCAATCCTGCATTTGTCTCTATAATCATCATAGCCATTTCATTGGCTATCCATCTATCCACTCATACTTAGCCATCACATTGGCTCTGAGGCGTTCTGAAATGGGCTCCTTCCATAGCCCTCACACCTTCTCTTGAGGTGTCTCCGCTCGTCGTCATGCGGCGGTCTAATCATGGGCTCATCTAATAGCCTCCACACCTTACTCCTGAGGTGTCTCCGCTCGTCATCATACGGCGGTCTAATCATGGGCTCATCTCATAGCCTCCACACTTTACTCCCGAGGTGTCTCCACTCGTCAGCATACGACGGTCTAATCATGGGCTCATCTCATAGCCCTCACACCTTCTCCTAAGGTGTCTCCGCTCGTCGTCATGCGGCGGTCTAATTATAAGCTTTTCTCATAGCCCTCACACCTTATCTTTAAGGTGTCTTCGCCTTTCATAGGCGGTCCCATCCTTCTTTAGTTGAGATGCTTCAAAGTGGCTCCATAAATTCTCTACCACCATGTGGACTATGGGAGAGATCACTGCCACTAATTACATAGAAAGAGAAAGTTGCGGTATACTCCTCGCAATCCTCCACCTCAATTTCTATGTTTGGAGCTTCTACGCCTTTTCTGCTTAACAGCTCCACCCACACCAACTCTCTTTGGTGTCTTCGCCTTTCATCATAGGCGGTCGCCTTTTATCACAGGCGTTTGCACCCCCTCAATTAGGTGCATCTACAACAGCTCACCCTTCCATCTTTACATGCATTGAAAGGTCCTTGTTTGTTGCCTTTATCAAGAGCACAAGAGACTTCTTGTTGTACAACTTCTCATAGTCTCTGCTCTGAGCTTCATTTGGGAACTCTTCTACTTCTTGCACCTACTGTCTCATTACAGTACCTCGTTGGATCCTTCGAGTACTCCTACACAATCTCTGTATGTACTTGTGCTTTTTCTGTTCTCCAGATTTCTCCCTATTCCTTGCTTATGTTTGACAGCAGCTCATCCTGTCACAACATCTATCCAAGTCAAAATAGGGTGTCAATCTTTATCTTTTTGCTGTATTTCTCTTCTATTATCAGGGTCTTCATCAATTCTCCCCTCGAGAAATTACAATCACCGAATCTAACTTCCTTGGAGAAATCATCACTCCATCAGATCTTTGATCATACGGAACCCAACTGTTCCTTTGTGTTGTCATCCTGCTAGTTTTCAACAGTTTCATAACAAACTGTCACATACGAAAATAGTACCGTATGGATAATCCTTCCACTAAGCAAGTTCCCAGGAAAGATTGAAGGGGTCACAACGGTCCCGCTTAAAACCCAATCTCCTAGACAGAACTTCTTAAGTCATATCTATCCATCGTACTGTCGTTCCGTATATACAACCATTTGCTAGCCTTGTCGCGACATTTCTTTACAAGTGATCTGGGGTATCCTTATTTTATACCTGATTTCTCAACATCTGGTGAGACTACCAGTGCTCAGATTCGTCAAGATTGGTCTTCATCAAATTTCACTCTCCACCTCA
>SRLM01001183.1:0-11901 GCA_015708895.1 Populus ilicifolia | reverse complement strand
AACTGAGATGCTTCAAAGTGGCTCCATAAATTCTCTACCACCATGTGGACTATGGGAGAGATCACTGCCACTAATTACATAGAAACAGAAAGTTGCGGTATACTCCTCGCAATCCTCCATCTTGATTTCTATGTTTGGAGCTTTTACACCTTTCTACTTAACAGCTCCACCCACACCAACTCCCTTTGGTGTCTTCGCCTTTCATCATAGGCGGTCGCCTTTTATCACAGGCGTTTGCACCCCCTCAATTAGGTGCATCTACAACAGCTCACCCTTCCATCTTTACATGCATTGAAAGGTCCTTGTTTGTTGCCTTTATCAAGAGCACAAGAGACTTCTTGTTGTACAACTTTTTCATACAGTCTCTGCTTTGAGCTTCATCTGGGAACTCTTCTTTTCCTTGCACCTGTTGTCTCATTACAGTACCTCGTTGGATCCTCCGGGTACTCCTACACAATCTTCGTGTGCTCTCGTGCAATTTTGGTTCTCCAGATTTCTCCCTATTCCTTGCTTATGTTTGACAGCAGCTCATCCTGTCACAACATCTATCCAAGTCAAAATAGGGTGTCAATCTTTATCTTTTTGCTGTATTTCTCTTCTATTATCAGGGTCTTCATCAATTCTCCCCTCGAGAAATTACAATCACCGAATCTAACTTCCTTGGAGAAATCATCACTCCATCAGATCTTTGATCATACGGAACCCAACTGTTCCTTTGTGTTGTCATCCTGCTAGTTTTCAACAGTTTCATAACAAACTGTCACATACGAAAATAGTACCGTATGGATAATCCTTCCACTAAGCAAGTTCCCAGGAAAGATTGAAGGGGTCACAACGGTCCCGCTTAAAACCCAATCTCCTAGACAGAACTTCTTAAGTCATATCTATCCATCGTACTGTCGTTCCGTATATACAACCATTTGCTAGCCTTGTCGCGACATTTCTTTACAAGTGATCTGGGGTATCCTTATTTTATACCTGATTTCTCAACATCTGGCGAGACTACCAGTACTCAGATTCGTCAAGATTGGTCTTCATCAAATTTCACTCTCCACCTCGAAATTGTCCACGATCGGGTGTCCAGAGTGTCCCCAATTTTGCCTTCCCTCAAGGCAATTAAAAATTCCTCATATAACAGTTCAACACATGTAATTGGGCAATCATGTGTGATTTCTTTTCTTCATCTCCATCGACCACCATAATGACCATCATATGCCTCCTGATCGGGCAATCTCTCTTTAATAATTCATCACTATCATTTCTGATCTCAATCTCAACGATCGGACCGTACCATTGCATCCGGAACGATCAAATTAGCTAGAAACAAGTCTGAAATCATCAAAATCGCACTTCAGACGGCTGAGATCTCATCAAAACAATTTTCGTCTGATGAGTGGTCCAGATTCAATCTCAGATCCGGTTGCACGTAGACTCCGCCACACAGAATCCTGTCCCTCGGCTCGGCTCGGCTCACTCGGCTCGGTGATGGTGACATGGCCGCGGGACCCACAACGATGACGTGGCGCTGACTGGTGTTGACGTGGCATGGTTGACGTGGTCGATGACGTGTTTAATGACATGGCAGTTTGACTTGTCAGAGTGCTGATATGTCAGGTGACGTGTCTGATGACTGTGCAGAACTGATGACGTGGACAGCCACCCCTGTCGGCGCGTGCGACGGTTTCCGACGTTCGATTTCGACGTGGTTTTCACCAGTGGCTTCGTCTCTTCCTCCTCTACACAATGGTATGATCAAAACACAATTTTGACAACTTTCATTTTTGAGCAAAATCAAACATCACGTTAAAACCATGTGCTCCGATACCAATTGTTGGGGAATCCGACCGGTGATGTACTGATATTTGCTCATAGGAGGCCAAGCACACTGACACAATATTTAACGTGGTTCGGCAAATCTGCCTACATCCACGGGAGAAGCCATTATATTATGTAGGGAGAGAACAAGATTTACAACAATAGAGGAGGAGGAATCATCCCCTCTTGTAGCAACTCTCAACCTCACTCTATTTATCTCTTTGTAGTGCTGCAATGGCAGCTACTGCTTGCTGCCCTTGGCAGCACACTCTCTTCTACATCTCTCACATCTTTGACTCTACTACTTCTCTCATTTTGCTCTCTTATATATGCCTCTATTTATAGGCATTCATGGAAGGTATTCTTGGTTTGTTGTCAACAATAGTGGCTACCAACTCTAGCTCATTTAACAATGGTGGCCACCAACTCTAGCTCATTTAACAATGGTGGCTATCAATAGTCAATAGTTGGTGTCATCCATTTGTTGCACATGAAATGACAACCACCCTAGGAATACTTTCTCTCTCTCTCTTCAGGCATGCAGTTCAGCTATTATCACCTGCCAGCATTGTGGCGAAAATGAATGGTCGAGAAGAGATACGCAAGGTAACGATTGTATCAATGCATCATCGCCTGTTGTTTGTGATTGAATGTATGCTAAGAATGCTTTTCAGTATCAAACTCACGTGTTTTCTTCTGCTTCTTGTTTTTTTTTCTGGCCGGCTCAACATATAGGCCGACCTCGATGAAGTATGTGCGTTATATCTCGATGCCAAGTCATCGGCCAAGTTGCTTCAGGATCAGCAGGAGAAGTACATCTCATGATTTTTCTTCGTTCACAGAACTTTGTATCTGAAGTAGCAGTTTTGTGTTCACGATCAACCCCATATGGAATATTTTATTCCAGATGTGGTAGGGTTTTCCCCTTCTGACTAAGAATCATTGGCTTCGGTCTGACCTTCGAGAAAGCAGTTGTAAAGGAAAATGAATTATTATATTGTAACAGTTCCAGAGGCGGATTAACGAGAACTTTTGAAATGCAATGGTTTATTTGTTCTTTGACTTTGAATCCTGTACTATTGCAACCATGTATTTATTATTATAATTTTACTGTTGCATCTTATATCTATTTCATGATGAGCACAAAATATTTGTCGCACGGTTGTTCCAGGATCAACATTGTTTTCACGGATTAGTTACACTAATTGCTATAGTATACAACGCTGCTGTCGTTTGTGGTTTATAGGCAATGAAACAGATACCTCGTGGTATGGTGAATGGATATTATGAAAAATTCTACCATGTTTAAATTATGTTAATGTTAAAAATATTGTTTTGTAAAAAAATTATTAACATATATTTTAATATAAAAAATTATTTAAAAAATAATTATAATTATTCTATAATAACACACCTCATACTCGTATTCAATAAAATCAACTCATACTCGTATTCAATGAAATCAACTTCTGCAGCATCTTCTTCAATACTTATGCCTCTTCTAATACAATACTAAAGTGAATGCTTCTATAAGTGTCTAGCTTTCACAATATATAATCACCTTATCGTGATCTCTAACAATATATCTTACTTTTATTATTAAGATGTTTAAAAAAAACACTATATTAATATTGCATTTTAACTTTTCTAGTGATGATTTCTCCCGTTATGGTAAAAAAAAAAAATGATTGACAAAGGATCTATTTTGACACATAGAAGTTGCTTTCCACCGATTTAAAAAATCAATTCCCCTATTTTATCATCACCATTTTAGTATTTACTGGGTTTTCAAATTATTTTAATATATTGATGTCAAAAATACTTTTTTAAAAATAAAAAAGAAAACATTATTGATATACATTTTGATACAAAAATTTATTTAAAAGATAATCATAACCACACTACCAAACAAGTAGGTAATCAATTATAAGTTTTGAATCAAATTCCATGATAACACACCTTATATTCAATGAAATCAACTTTTATAGCACTTCGTTCAATACTTATGCTCTCCCATTACTGGAGTGAATACTTCTCTAAGTATCTAGTTTTTACAATATATCTTGCTTTCATTCCAGAGGTGTTCTAAAAAAACATTGCATCAATATTATATTTTAACTTTTCCAGTGATGGTTTCTCCCATTATGATTAAAAAATAAAATAATGATTGACTGAGGATTTATTTCGACAAATATAAATTGTTTTTCACTGATTTAAAAAATCAATTCCCCTCTTTATTGCTCGTACCGTTGCCATTTTATAATGCCATAGGTTTTCATTATATTGATTCTAATCAAATAATTGTAGTAGTCTGTTTTATCTTCTTCTCATCTAATATAGCTAATAAACTAAAAATACATTGTTGAAAATCAATCATAAATGTTATATGAAGGACCATATTAATCTCCTACTAACATGTAACTGAAAAGGAGCAATGAAAAAAAAAAACATGTTTTATAGATTGCTTTATCCCTTCACAAATAATATGCATATCAGCAACTTTTATTCACTTTTTAATAAATTTGCTAGGAGATGGAATGCAATGTTAACACACTCACCAAAAACAAAATGGTTTAATTCTTGAAGGGATTTTTAAATTCTATTATTTATGCTAATCTTTATCGTGTGATCTATTAGATTAGGCATGTTGATATCAAAAACAACATGAAAATAATGTTTCCATTAAATTTTCATCCCAACAAGCTACCCGGCATTCATCAAATCACATACTCGTACACATTCTAGCCTTTAATTATAGGTGTTGCTAACAATCTGTTAAGCCCTGGTAAAAGATAGTTTTAATTACTAGTGTTATTGCTTAGTTATTTACTATTTTCAGTTCTTAACGGTCACCATGCCCAATATATTACTTTCCACTGCCTCTGAGATTTCTAGGAAGCAGCAGTTGTTGAATGGGGTACAGGTAATTAATTTTATAAAATGAAATTTACTAATATTAAACAAAAAAATTAATCAGATTATGAGAAAGAAATTTATTTAGTTGGAAGAGAAGGATTACGAGAGGCAAGTATTCAATGGGGTTTGTTGATTAAAAGGAAGGAATACCCATATAACCAAAAAAAACAAACAATGTGCATATATATATATATGTATGTATGTATTAATCCGACAGCATTTTCAACTCTTAATAAACTATATAATCATCTTCTATGTTGTGGTCTCTGTGTGACATGAATAATGATGAATGCGCGCATAACTCACTGATTATTAATTAACTAAGGTGCTGGCGGCTTGTATTTTCCTTTTTTTTTAATATTCTTTGATGGAGGGGAAAACATTAAGCACGCCATGGCTGACTTTTTGTGCGTGGATTGATGTGAATTTGGTCTTGCTGTGAATAATCAGGAAACCACTGTGAGATAATGAAATCGATGTCTTCTGCGGATCAATTGGCCTTCATTTCAAATTAATTAATGGATTCAACCTACAACTATAACTCTTTCAATCCCACTTTATGTTTTGGTGCAAGGGATGAAGGGGTCGTTCTTCACCGATATTTATAATTATTTTAAAATAATAAATAATACATAATTAGCTTACGCATTTTGAATCATGCTCCGAGCTGTTTATTTTTGTTTTTTAAAAATATATTTAAAAATAAATATATTTTTTAATTTTAATTAATTTTTTTATTGTTTTTAAATTATTTTAATATACTATATTAAAAATAAAATAATAATAAAATATTTTTTTTAATATATCTTCAGATAAAAATCACTTTAAAAATTAATTATTATTATACTCCGAAACGCCCGTTTAATCTGACTGACGCTTGTGTTTAATCTTTACCGTTGAATTGCTTTAGTTGCCATTATCAAATATCAAATAAGCATCCAACACATATTCATAAGTTGTTTGTCTGTTCACATCAAACAGCAGTTAATTAATTGGTTGATTTACTGCGAAGAAAGTGAAATCTAACCAAGTTCATCTGGTTGTTCGTTGCCTGCATTTCCCGGCGGTGCCATCGGCCGGCCCTGCACCCCAGAACCTTGAATGCTCTATTTTCCGCTCATGCTTGACAACTTAACAGGTGATTAAGATACTGGTATTTACATACTGTGATGCTAATCTTTTTATTAAAACACCCATAATAATTGGGTTATTTTTATTATTAAAATACTCTAACTTTTTATTTTAAAAAACTGTTTGTTTTTATATTTAAAAAATATTTTAGGGGAACTTCAAATTTTTTATTTTTTTTAAATTATTTTTTATATTTTTTTAATTCTTTTTGATATATAGCATCAAAAATAATTTTTAAAATTTAAAAAATTCTATTTACATAAAAAATATTTTTTTTAAAAAAATACTATCACACTCACACAAATACCTAAATCATATAACATATCTAATCACATATTAAAATTAAAACCGGTTTAACTTTTATTTTTACGTTCATATATTATTTTTATTTTTCTAAATCACACAAACGTGATCCATTAGGATTCAACATGTGTTCATGAATCCATTGAGCAATCATGGTAGGCGGGGTGACGTAGCCCCTCTTTTAGACTCATTCCACACCCCCATTACTATCTACCATACCGTATATAATATATAAATATATATGTATGACTGTTTAAATTTATCATCATAGGTTATTTTTTTTAAATAGTTATTTTTTTAAAGAAAAATACCAACCCGCGCTGGATGCATTTGTTAACTCTTCAATGAAATACAAATTATATAATGAGAACAAAACATTAAAAATAAAAAAATAAAATATGAACTATAATTATCTGTCTTGATTATTTTATAGAAAAGCATGAGGAAATTAACATCATAAAAAAGACTAATCTTAAACTAAAATAATTTTAATTATGTCAATATCAATCTTTATTTACCGACACCAATTAGAATATTTGCTCGTTCAAGCATGCTTGTTTTAGATATTAAAGTTAGCTACCTCTAATTGATTTTAAAAAATCAAATCAATACCTACTTTTCAAATTCTTGCAGTCCAGTCCACTACCATTGACTGACATCTCATGCTGGTCTTCCTTCACAAAGCTATATGGATGATAGTCATGGTTGATCATGGATTTGGGGGGGTCAAATCGTAAAGCTTCAGGTCTTGAAGAACTGGTTTTGTTTTTAGTTTAAAGACGGGGAACTGATTTGTAGCCAGCCCTCCATTCTTGTTTGTTTTTAAAGCTCTCCTATGGTTCATTGAATGCAGGATGGATCCTCTGTCTAACTATTTTTGTGCCACCGAATAGTTTAATTTTGCAGTCATAATTAGATTACTATTTTTTTGCGCGTGCCCGCTCTTAGAAATAACAGTGAAAAGCTCGGCTAAAAGCGCTTTGGGACTATTTTTTTTTTTGGCAACTTTTAAGGAAAGCATTTAAATATATATATATTTTTTTTTTCAAACCGTCAGGGGACTTTCACATTAAAAGAGATTAACGCGAGGAAGTCTAGCAGAAAATTCCTCAATGAGACTATAAAAATCCAACCTTGACTCTCCCAACCCTCCATTCAATAAGATCCTTTCCTCTCTTCGCTCGGCTCAAACCTCCGCTCTTGAAAATCTTCTAACTTCGTAAGAATCAATGGTTGCTCTCCCCACACCACCACCGCCACCAACCACCATTCAAGGTGGAACCATCTCTACTCTGCACCCTGACATCCTCCAAACCCATATCCTCACCCTCCTCGATGGCCCAACTCTAGCTGCCACAGCCTGTGCATCATCAGAATTGCATGCTCTCTCCGCAGAAGAAAAACTCTGGCAAAAAATCTGCACTTCCACTTGGCCATCTATTAATGATCCGATTGTTAGAAGGATCATCCCCACCTTCCCTTCTGGCCACCGGTCATTTTTCTCTGACTCGTATCCTCTC
The DNA here is from genome assembly GCA_015708895.1 of Populus ilicifolia. Taxonomy (NCBI): domain Eukaryota; kingdom Viridiplantae; phylum Streptophyta; class Magnoliopsida; order Malpighiales; family Salicaceae; genus Populus; species Populus ilicifolia. Next base: position 4,216 of record SRLM01001183.1, on the reverse strand, counting down.
CTCCACCACAACCACCATAGCTCATCGTTTCAGACTACAAGCACTGAATGCTTTGTCTCAGCAGTTGATATTTACTACAAAAATGTTCCAATTTTCTCGAAAGTTGAAACGACTGAGACCTTGTCTGACTGGTTCAAGAGCTCTCCCTTCAGGCTCGACTTACTCGAGCCCAAAGAGTTTGTGCAGACATGGATACAAAGCCAACCAAGTGAAAAGGAATTGTCCGTGGAGCAGCTTGAAGAGAATATAACGTTAAGTTGGATCTTGATTGATCCAAAAGGGAGAAGGGCCATGAATTTGTCAAGCGAGAGGCCGGTGTCAGTGCAGAGGCACTGGCTAACTGGCGAAGTGGTAGTGAAGTTTTCCATCATCATGGCCGGAGACGGGGGGGAGAAGGAGTATGTGGATTGTGGAGTGATGGTTTGTTGTGGGGAGAAGGAAGGAGGGGAGGTGGAGGTGAGAGAGGTAAGTATGGTAATGGAGGATATGGAAGGGAAGAACTTGACTGGGAAGGATGGTTTGGTAATTTTGCAAGAGGCAATGGAGAGGGGGGAGAGGAGGAAAGGGAAAGGAGGCAAAGAAGGGAAAGGAAGGTACGAGGAATTTGTTGAGAGGAAGAAGGAGAGGAAAGAAAGGATGAAGAAATTGGAAAAGGCTCTGGACATGGCTTGCATTGCTACAGGGATTGCTGTTTTTGTGTCCTTTTGGACCTTCATTTTGTTTGGATAAAAAGAAGAGAGAGAGAGAGAGGAAAGGTAAAGTTTTTTATACATAGCAATGGTAATTAATGTTTATAACAAAGAAAATTAGAGGGGAGTCAAGAGAAATTGGGGAATATTGACTATTTAGTAGTATTTGTCCATTCATTAATTATATTTGAAAGGAACAGAAAGAAAGATAAAGCAACGGTCCAAGTGCTGTATAGGTTTGAACAAGGCATGCTACCTGTTGAATTATCAATTGGATTGGCTCTAAACAATTTCAAGTCAGTGAAGTTGTCTTTGTTTGATTTTTGACTTGGTGTCCTATTTCCAAACTTTGATTATCTATCTATCTATTCACTGTGTCTTCTTGTGAATTTCCGGTGTTCTTGTATGGTGGCGGGCAGTTTATGCAGCACGAGAAAGTTCAAACAATAACAGATTAATGTATCCATCTTATAACTAGATAATTAATCATAATTCGTGTAAGAGATTGATGTGACATCAACAACATTTCTTCATTTATCGAGTTAAAAATCTTAGACCCGACTAGTATTAAGAATATGAAAGAAGAAGAAGAAGAATTCTGTGGATACATTTCTTCATTAATGCATATCCACACAAGACCCTTTTGAATCAAGTTTTTGGTACATCATATCCATGGGATTGCAAAAGCTTAGAGTGCTAAAAAAGAAAAAGAAAAAGAAACAGGGAGACCATTGTGCTAATTTTATTATATATTACGGCTGCGCCGCTGTTATCATTTTTGTTTTCATTTCATCTTAAGAGTGTTCTTGCACCACACATGAACACACACAGCTTACTATTGGCAGAAGAAAGGACGATGTCACAGCAAGCAAGAAGCCGGCTAGTAAGTTATGACAGTTGAGTGGTTTGAGAATTATTTATGCTGCACTACGACACGAAAGTTATAGCTATGCCGGCTTCTTGCCATCTTTGCCTTTGCGGCCACTTTTGCTGCTCCTCTGTGTTCCCCCCCCCCCCCCGGTTCAATGAATCTGTTGCCAGCACCTTAAAGAATCGAGAGACACATTTCGACAATATCTTGGGGTATAAATGCGTGCGTTAAAATAAGAGCGATGTAAATATTAAATAAATATGTTCTTAGAATGGTTTTAAAATGAATTTCTATTCTTTCAAATAAGAAAATATAGAAAGATATTAGTCTATTTATCTCTATTTCCGTCTCTTATGTTGCCTGTATACAAGCTTATAAATGAAATTGTTTCTCTTTAATGCTTTCATGCAACAATTTCTCTAGCTGGGTCACTCTGTCCTGGACTTCTCAGGGCTAGAGCGGGCTCATTAATTCGACACCCCAGACACAGCAGCCTTAAACACAATCTGACTGTCTTTTGCCCGATCTCAATCTGGCCCAAGTTCAAAACATAAAGAGCAGCCCATCGTCACTCCTCCACGTTCCCCAAGTAGAGAGTTTGTGGATAGCATTCTCTTCCGTATCAAATCAAACCATTTCTGTCCCCACTTTATCCATGTACCTCCTACGTGGCAACATGCCTCTGATCCACAGCACATCCATGCAATCTTTCTCTTCCAGAAAAAAATCTCCTTCTCATACAGAACAAAGTCCTCTGACCCCGTCGATCGCCACCACCACCGTTCGTTATCGGTACAGTTAAACCTCCTCAGCAACAAAACTACGAAGGAATCATGGCAGCCACATTTGCTAGCTCATCAGCTGTTACAGGGTTGGGCAGTAGCTCACTTTCATCCCCTTCTCGGGCTTCTTGGCCAAAGAAAATCTGCCTGAGCTCAGGTACTTTCTTAAGCAATTTACTTCTAATTTAATATTTTCAGGATTTTTGAAATCTCCGGTTGCGGCTAGAAGCCCCTTGAGGCTAGCAGGTGCTCATGGAGGAAAGTTCATGTGGTAAGTACTGAATGTTATAATAATCATGTTTTTTTTATGAGATTTGAGATGATCATGCCGCTATTTTTTGAAAATTTGATCAATTAACTGTAATTAATGGTTGTTTAATTTGTTTCTCCTTAATTCTTCGTGTTAGCTTTGAGAGGGATTGGCTGCGCAAAGACCTGAATGTGATAGGGTTTGGATTGATAGGGTGGCTAGCACCATCAAGCGTACCAGCAATCGGCGGCAAGAGCTTGAGTGGTCTCTTCTTTGAGAGCATTGGTACTGAGCTTGCTCACTTCCCTACACCTCCTACCCTCACTTCCCAGTTTTGGTAAGCACATAATTAATTAAAAATTCTGCTTTCTAAGTTAAGTGATAAAAATTTAAAATTGAAGGGTATGTTTTATTTGTGATCTTAAATTTGAGTTTTTAATTGTTTATATAATGATTATTAGAGACTTATATAATTATTAATTTTAGAACTCATAAAATTAATTATGATGCATGCAATCTAACCTAAACATCTACGTTACTCTAAAAAAAATCCTGTTTTGTCGAATGCTCACATAAGAAGTTTTAATTAAGACACCCAGGCCTATTCATTTGCCTTACATTCGGGCAAATTGGCTTCAAGGGAAGGGCTGGTGAGTACTTCTAAACTGAAGTATTAGCTAGCCTGCCTTTGTTTGTAATCTATATATATATATTGATTGTGTCTTCACCTCAGCTTCCCTTTTCTACTTGTTCAAAAGAACTTTCCTTTTTCTCCTTCTTGGTTACACGTACAATGTTTGTATGTATAATTAATGTATTATACATCTAGCTAGCTAGCCATGATCCAAGTGAAGGATGAAAAAAAAGAAGAATAAGTGGGTGAGGAATTGTTTTTATTTTTGTGTTGCATACATTATTGTTTGGGGTAAAGAGAGTGTTTGGGTGTGAGGTGTCGTAATTTGTTTTGTTTTTAAGATACTATCCTTTTAAAATATATATTATATTTTTTAAAAACAAAAAATATATACTTTTAGTAAGAGACGGGGGAGCTTTTAGAAAAAACCAACCACACTTTCTACTCAAACACCCTTGAAATATTGCTAAAAAAACAAACAAACAATGCATTATGCTAAGAAAAACGGTCTGTTTATCATAATAATTTAATTCAAATTTTATGAATATCACTTGACCTGAATAAATAGGTTTTTTTTTTAATATCTTACTTATAAATAATAGATAAGATATAAATATTATTAAACTCTAACCTAAAAACAATTCAAACCTAATCCTATATATATATATATAATACTTATAATTAATTTTATTATTATGTTTGTGTGTGTATCACTATTTTATTTTTACATTGAATATATAATAAATAATACTTAAATAATAAATATCCAAATTAAAACTCAATAAGGAAGATTTGAATATCATTTTTTTTCCAAAATATATAATGAATAAAATATAGATATAATAAAAAATTTATCCATAAATAGCCATCACCGTCGCTTCTGAAAATTAGTAGCTATGCTCTTTTGACCATTTCGAGTCATGAAAATGTTTAAATAATTAATTGTTATAGCTACTTCTGCTCTTGCATAATTGTAACGTGCAAGTTGCA
>SRLM01001182.1:20181-100908 GCA_015708895.1 Populus ilicifolia | reverse complement strand
TAACAAGAGTTTGTTTATCTGGATAGAGTAATGAAAGTTAAATATTGAATACCTTGCTTTGTAAAAATTGCAAATTGTTTTTTCATTTTAACGCTTTGATTACTAGGGACTAGTAATAAGCTAGTTGGGAGGTGTGATTAGTACTCAAAAGTGCATTTTTATCATGGTTTTATATCATCATTTTGCACTTAAAGTATCAATAACTCCTTAACTAAAGTACGTTTTATAATAATCTATCTAATAATATAAGATACCTTTAATTTGTGGTAAATGTCCATTTTAAATGCAGGCCTATCACATAAATGAAAGGATTGATTGATGACTTTAAGAACTTCAATTACAAAGGCAAAGAGATGATCAAACTTAGAAAAGAGATATCGGTGCAATCCAAACCGGAACACTGTTCAGTAATTGGGTCATATTTGGAGCTATAGATCTCCGATTTAGGTCTACTTTATATGGATGGAAAGGTAAGACATAGGCCTACAACTTTCATATAGAGCCCAAGATCTAAAAAGGCCATTTTCAAGTCCAAATTATTGCAACAACAAAGAAGCCCGAATCTGTCCTTCAGCCCGAGCACTGTTCAGTATTTTGGCCATATCTGGAGTTCTAGAAGTCGAAATGAGCTGAATGTTTTACACAAGAATGTTGAGACAATTGCCTAGAACTTACAAGTGGCTCTAATTTTGACGTCATCAATGACGTTTTGGGCAGACAAGAGAAGATAATGATTGTCACCAAGTCAAGGGTTGGCCATCAACTCATCAATTAGTCATCAAATCAATACCCAATTTTGGCCTATAAAAGGAGGCATTTGCCATGCATTTAGGTATCTTGGTGTCCAGATCAAGATCATGCTCTTGTTTTCTCTCTTTGTATTCTTTATGCTTTGTTTTCATTAATATCAAGTTTATGCCTTTCATTTCATTTCCTTTCCTTAGTTAACTTTTATGTTCTTATTTTGTTTATCTATTTTTCTTTCTTTCATTATGTCTAGCTAAATTAATTATGTCGTGCCGGGTTATTTATTACTTCAACACTCCTGCACTTGGGAGAAGACATCAATCTCTTTGTCGTGTCACTTACCATGTTCAAGGACATGCATGCATGTTGCAAAACTTATGAAAATTATCAAAAAGTTACTTTATTCATTCTCTAGAGAGCTAAGATCAAGATGGAACAATTTTTATGAGGCTTGTGATATTGAGAATTCAATGAATGACAATGTTTTTTAGGAAAATAGACATCGTTTGAAAGCTTACTTTGATAATTTTCCTAGTGAAAATGAATCAACTGATTTGAATGATCTTATAGATAAAGGTTGATTATTTTGTTTTTCTCACATTGTTTTTGTATTTCTTTTTGAGTGATTTTTGCTAGCTTCTCTCACCTCAGTCAAATGGTAGACAACGATACTCCGTGACTTAAGTCGATTCTTTTAGTTTCCCATAATAACTGATATCTGTGTATATATCTATGCAATTCTTTGAATCTCTCTTCCAATTCTCATTTAAAAATAAACATTAATCTTGAAAAATTAAAAAAGTATTTTCCCATTTTGCCCCAAAATACGAGTATAAAAATTTACTATGCTAGATGTACAAGATTGAGGTTATTAATGAATCATGGAATTCTTGAAGATATTTGTTGGTTGATTGAAGTAAAGGTCTAATTATTAGGTGAGTCCTCGAATTCTTTCATTTCACATATGTCTGGAATAGGTAAAAACACTTTTACAAAGAAACATCGTGCATAATGACTGAAAGTCTATCATCAATGTGCCAGATGGACTTGTAATGCACAATGTCGTTACTTAGAAATGATATCTATAAATTATAAGGATAAAATACAATTCATTAAGGATGGTCTAAGTAAAGAGTCTTTAGATAATCTTTTATTGACTCTTGAGACGCATTCTAATAGAGATGTGCATCATGCAATTCATGATTTATGACCACTATTTCATAAAGAACATAATCGATTTAGTCTTAGGAATTTGATTAAAAAAGACCATGTTGCCAATTTTTAAAAATATTGGATGGGAAGCTTATCCCCGACTCATTGATGGTGTTTAAGTTGTTCTTGTATGTAAAACCAAGTGAAGATGTGAACCACAATCACAACTACCTGTACATACACATGTTTTTTTTAAAAAAATAAATAAGAGAGAGAGTGTGTGAGACTCCAACTAGCCTACATATAGGTGTTATGATTGCCCTTTTAATTTCTCATCTATAAAATCCCCTTTTCTTTCCTTTCATTTCTACTCAACCCATACATTTAATAAATATAGAAGTGTGTAGAAATGGTAAGTTCCTCAAGTCATCATATAAGAAATGTTTGTGTTTTTGGTAGATCTAGTCTTTGGAAAGAAAATGAGTTTTTAGAATCAGCAAATCATCTTGGTTAGATGCTAGCTGAGAAAAAGATTTATTTAGTGTATGGGGGAGGTAATCTTGGGTTAATAGGAGGTGTGTCAATAACTGCATTTTTAGGAGGTAGTCAAGTTTTGGGGGTTATCCTCGAAGCTTTAGCATAAGGGGATATCATTGGAAAAACAATTAGAGATGAACTACAGGTCTCCACAATGTCTGCTCGAATGAATGCAATGTTTAACCATACTGATGCCTTCATTGCCTTACTAGGTGGTCTAGGCACATTGGAAGAGATCTTTTATATTTTTTCTTGGGCACAATTACACATTCACCATAAACACATAGGTTTGTTAAATGTTAATGGTTATTATGATAAGTTTTTTTTTTATCATTCTGTGAAATAACAATTTCTAACATCTTCTGCACGACAAATCATAATCTTTACTGTTACTGCTGAATGATTGATTGACCAACTACAATATTTCATTCCTGTAATTGATCCCCCTATAAGTCATATAAATTGGTCATTTAAGAAAAGTCATACAAATCTTAGATTGGATTTGAGCCTTCATTTGTGAATTTTTTTTGTCTTTTGTTTTATTATTGTGTTTTGTTATTTTTTATTTTTATTTAAATGTGTTTCAGGTTTGTCTGTGTTTGTTTTTTCAAGTAATATCTTCTATACTCTATCTTTATACCTTAGAACATTAAGAACATATCTCGTTTTGGTTGGGGGGGAAGGGTAGTAGCTAAAAAAAAACTAACAATATTTTCTATTTCATAAAGTATGTGCAAAATTATTGTTACTCTGATGACAAAGTAAATGAGATCTTTTTGTGACTCTTGAGACACATCTTAGTTACCATTCTTAATAAGGTCTATCATAATACTTATTGAAATATTCAGGTTTACAAAATCTTGCATTACTATCACTTAATTATGCTCATATATTCATTTAACATGTATTCTTAAACTTTAATTTATACACACACTTTAACGTATAATTGTGGGTTGCACATTGAATTATTATATTATTTATGTTATTTTATTAAACGTAACAACTAAGAGAAAATGATAATATATAATTAAAATAAATAAATAAATAAATGAAATGAAATGATGATAGTAAAAATATATCAATTTGGTTTCGTAGTCTTCCTAACTCAAGCAATTAAGCCCGAAGGGGTGTTTTAACACCTAATACTTTAAAGTCAACTGACTTGGGAGTTATTGGTCCAATGTTTATTACATGAGTTAAGGAGAAAAGTTTAAGGGAATCAAACATTGCTCTATCTACGAATCAGTATCTGCGACCCGAGTTACTAAGCTCGTAGGGGTGTCTCAACACCTAATGCCCTAAGACCAATTAATCTGGGAGTCATTAGCCGAAAGCTCGTTATATGAGTTAAAGATGTATGGTGTTTTAAGTTATATATATATATATATATATATATAGAGAGAGAGAGAGAGAAAAGAAAAAAAATAATAATCCTAACCTAAGAAAGTAAATCTTAAACATTAGAATAAAATTTTTATTTTCTTCCAAGAAAAGCTCCATAATTATGTGTTGATATTTTGACCATAAAAGAAAGGTTTATTAATATCTTGCTTAAGAGTTATTGAGCAGATATATAAATTTAATGAGAGTTCTTTTATCTGGATATATCAATGGAAGTTGAATGATGAATACCTTGCTTTGTGGAATTTGCAAATTGTTTTTCTATTTTAACGCTTTGATTACTAGAGACTAGTAATAAGTTGGTTGGGGGGTGTGATTAACACTTAAAAGTACATTTCTATTAAGGTTTTGTATCATCATTTTGCTGAAGTATCAATAACTCCTTAACTAAAACATGTTTTATAATAACATATCTAATATAAGATACCTTTAATTTATCATAAATATTCATTTTAAAGGTAGGCCTATCACATAAATGAAAGTATTAATTGATGAATTTAAGAACTGAAATTGATAGGACAGGGAGATGGCCAAACTTAAGTGCTAATCTTCCAACCCAAGTACTATTTAGTGTTTGACCTATATCTAGAGTTCTAGAAGTTCAAATGATCTAAATTTTTTACACAAGAAAGTTGAGACAATTTCCTACAACTTTCATGTTTTCAAGTGGTTCTCTTTTTGACGTTATCAATGATATTTTGGATAGACAAGAGAAGATAAGGATTGTCACCAAGTCAAGAGTTGGTCACCCACTCACCAATTAGTCATCAAATCAATAGATCCCAATTTTGGCCTATAAAAGGAGGCATTTTCCATGCATTTAGGTTTCTTGGTTTCCAGATCAAGATCATACTTTTGCTTTCTCTCATCGTATTTTTTGTAATGTTTACGCTTTGCTTTCATTAATATCAAGTTTATGCCTTTAATTTCCTTTCATTTACTTAGTTAACTTTTATCTTATTTATGTTCTTATTTTGTTTATTTATTTTGCTTTCTTTCATTATATTTAGTTAAGTTTATTATGTCAAGGTGAAAATGTTACACTAATGGTGTAAGAATAAGTACAGTGTAAACTTAATATGGATTTTAGTGTTTGTTACTAACATATTTTATATTTGTTATCTTGTTCACTGTTTAATACTTTGCTTTGTTAAATGATTAATCTTGATTTATGTTGTATAACACTTGGTACAACAAATGCTCGGCACTTTCATAGCCCATACTGTATGGTATAACCGACACCTGAGCTATGAAAGGAACTTGATTTGTTACTAACATAAGTTATAATCATAAATACTTGACGAGATTTACAAGTATTAACATTAATCAAATAAGATGACTAATGTAATCATGTTAATGACACGACAAAAAGATTGATATCTTCTCCCAAGTGCAGGAGTGTCGAAGTAATAAATAACCCGGCAAGACCGGGGTCGAACCACAGGGAGGATATTATACAAATTATAAATAACAACAATACAACAACAAGAATAACAATAACAACAATAACAATAATAATAGTAATAATGATAGTAGTAGTAGTAGTAGTAGTAGTAGTAGTAGTAGTAGTAGTAGTAGTAAAGAAAGAGAAGAAGAAGATGATGAAGATGATGATGAGATATTAAAGTAAGGATTAACAATGATAATAACAAATGTCAAGGTTAGAGGTTCCACTAATGGTATGTCAAACAAGTATAGTATAAACTCTTATTGTTCAATTGGAAACCACACATAAAGGAGGTTCCAATCAGATTATAGATTGTTAACATGATTACATTAGTCATCTTATTCAATTAATGCTAATACTTGTAAATTTCATCAAGCATTCATGATTATAACTTATGTTAACAACAAATCAAGTTCCTTTCATAGCTCAGGTGTCGGTTATACCATACAATATGGGCTATGAAAGTGCCAAGCATTTGTTGTACTAATTGTTATACAACATAAATCAAGATTAGTCATTTAACAAGCAAAGTATTAAACAGTGAACAAGATAACAAATATAAAACATGTTAGTCTCAAACATTAAAGTCCATATTAAGTTTATACCATACTTATTCTTACACCATTAGTGTAACCTTTTCACCTTGACATAATTAACTTAGCTAAACATAATGGAAGAAAGAAAAATAGATAAACAAAATAAGAACATAAATAAGATAAGAGTTAACAAAGCAAAGGAAAGGAAATGAAAGGCATAAACTTGATATTAATGAAAACAAAGCATAAAGAATACAAAGAGAGAAAACAAGAGCATGATCTTGATCTGGACACCAAGATGCCTAAATGCATGGCAAATGCCTCCTTTTATAGGCCAAAATTAGGAACTATTGATTTGATGACTAATTGATGAGTAGATGGCCAACCCTTGACTTGGTGACAATTCTTATCTTCTCTTGTCTGCCTAAAACGTCATTAATGATGTCAAAATTAGAGTCACTTGAAAACATGAAAGTTCTAGGCAATTGTCTCAACTTTCTTGTGTAAAACATTCAGCTTATTTTGACTTCTAGAACTCCAGATATGGCTAAAATACTGAATAGTGCTCGGGCTGGAGGACAGATTCAGGCTTCTTTGTTGTTGTAATAATTTAGACTTGAAAATGGCCTTTTTAGATCTTGGGCTCCATATGAAAGTTGTAGGCCTATGTCTTACCTTTCCATCCATATAAAATAGACCTAAATTTGAGATCTATAGCTCCAGATATGACCCAATTATCGAACAGTATTCCGATTTGGATTGCACCGACATCTTGTTTCTAAGTTTGACCATGTCTTTGCCTTTACAATTGAAGTTCTTAAAGTCATCAATCAATCCTTTCATTTATATGATAGGCCTACATTTAAAATGGATATTTACCATAAATTAAACGTATCTTATATTATTAGATAGATTATTATAAAACGTACTTTAGTTAAGGAGTTATTGATACTTTAAGTGCAAAATGATGATATAAAACCATGATAAAAATGCATTTTTGAGTACTAATCACTCTCCTAGATTGAGACTATGAAAAACTGAATATGAAAGTAAATCCACACTAGCTCCAAGATCAAGGCTCTTTTAATTTTATGTTCTCCAATAAAACAAGAAATTGTAGGACAACCAGGATCTTTATATTTCAAAGCATTATTGTTCTGAAGAATAGCACTTACTTGTTTAGCTAGAAAGACTTTCTTTTTCACATTCAGTTTCCTCATCACAGTGCATAGATCTTTCAAAAATTTAGCATATGAAGGAATCTATTTAATAGCATCTAGCAATGATATATTGATTCTTACCTGTTTGAAAGTTTCAAAAATTTCATAGTTGTGATTGACTTTCCTTTGTTTGGTCATGGCATGAGAAAATGGAAGTGCTGATAGAGAATTAGTTGTTTCTTTGCAATTTTTAGATTATACCCCTTTCTTACCCTCAGAAATTAACTCATCATCAGAAATTGATATTGACTCATCATCAGAAATTGATACATTGAGCACAAAAGAAAGGTTTATGAATATCTTGTTAAGAGGTATTGAGCAGGTATATAAATTTAATAAGAGTTTGTTTATCTGGATACAGTAATAGAAGTTAAATGATGAATACTTTGCTTTGTGGAATTTGTAAATTGTTTTTCTTTTTCTTTATTGTTGTTGTTGTTGTTGTTGTTGTTGTTATTATTATTACTATAAGTACTACTACTACTACTACTACTACTACTATTACTACTACTACTACTACTACTAGTATTATTATTATTATTATTATTATTATTGCTACTATTATTATTGTTGTTGTTGTTGTTGTTTATAATTCTTGTTTATAATTTGTACAATTAACCTCCCTGTGGTTCGACCCCGGTCTTGCCGGGTTATTTATTTCTTCTACACTCCTGCATTTGGAAGAAGACATCAATCTTTTCATCGTGTCAGTGAGTTAAAACCAACTTCTATATCTTTTTTACTTGCAAATAAATATATAAAAGTGTCTAGAGGAATATTTAAAGATGTGTTAGTACAAGTCGATAAATTCATTTATCCTATGGATTTTATTATCTTGAACACATAACCTGTTGAAGCATGTAATTCATTTCTTGTTATTTTAGGACGTTCATTTCTTATAACCTTTAATGCATTGATTAATTGTAGGAATGAACTGATGAAGCTATCATTTGGAAACATGACATTAGAGATGAATATTTTCAACTTTTATAAGCAACTTGGAGCTGATAATGATTTACAAGAAGTAGATCATATTGACGAATTAGTTTATGATCAACTTGAATCTACTTTAAGTAAAAATGAGTTGGATGAATCTGAAGATTTGCAAATGATTTATTCTAAGAAAGAAATCACAAATGAAAAATGCACCAAAAATATTGATGCAGATCTTTTGTCAAAAATGACACCAAATTCGACATATTACATTACACCAATCGATAATTACTTTACTAATGAATCCTTACTTTCTCTTAGTCCAATGTCTTGGTATGATAAAAATATCAATTTTCTTGCTTTGAAAGATTTGCCAGTTGATTGGAGTTTCCAAGACAAAGAAAATTTTTTGAACGAGGTGAAGAACTTTTATTGTGATGACCCTAACTTATTTAAATATTGTCCTGATCAAATATTTCAAAGATTCATTCCCGACAATCAGGTAAGTAGTGTCATTAAATTTTGTCATTCTGAAGATGTGGAAGTTATTTCTAGTAAAAAAAAAACAACTATAAAAATCTTTCAAAATGGATTTTATTGGCCCACTATGTTCAAGGACATGCATGCATTTTGCAAAACTTGTGAAAATTGTCAAAAAGTTGATCCTGGTCAAAAAAATTTATTTTATAATTCACAACTCTATGCATTCCCTAAAGAGTTAAGACCAAGATAGAGCAATCCTTATAGGGCCTGTGATATTGAGAATTCAATGAATGACAATGTTTTTAAGAAAAATGAACATCGTTTGAAAGCTTACTTTGATAATTTTCCTAGTGAAAATGAATCAACTGGTTGGAATAATTTTATAGATAAAGGTTGATTATTTTGCTTTTCTCACGTTATTTTTGTGTTTTTTTAGTGATTTTTGCTAGTTTCTCCCATCCTAGTCAAATGGCGGGTAACGGTACTCCGTGACTTAAGTCAGTTCTTTTAATTTCGCATAATAACTGATATTTGTGTATATATTTGTGCAATTTTTTTAATCTTTCTTTCAATTCTCATTTGACAATGGACATTAATCTTGAAATATTAAAAAAGTATTTTCCTGTTTTGCCTCAGAATACGATTACAAAAATTTACCGTGCTAGATGTGCAAGATTGAGATTGTTGATGAATTATGGAATTTCTGAAGATATTCACTGGATGATTGAAGCAAAGGTTTGATTATTAGGTGAGTCCTCTAATTCCTTCATTTCACAGATGCCTAGAACAGGTAAAAACACTTTTGTAAAGAAACGTCATATAAAACAACTAAAAGTCTATCATCGATGTGCTAGATGGACTTGTAATGCACAATGTCATTCTATTGAGTAAAGAGTCTTTAAATAATCTTCTATTGACTCTTGAGACGCATCCTAATAGAGATGTGCATCATGCAATTCATAATTTATAGCCACTATTTCATAAAAAACATGATCGACTTAGTCTTGGGAATCTGACTAAAAAAGACTCTGTTTGCCAGTTTTTAAGAAAACTAGATGGGAAGCCTATCCTCGACTAATAGAGGGCGTTTAAGCCGTTTTTGGATGTAAAACCAAAAGAAGATGTGAGCCACAATGATAAACACCTATACATACACATGCTTTTTCAAAAGTAAATAAATAAATAAAAGACAAAAAAGATAAAAAATAATAATCTCAATCCAAGGAAGTTAACCTTAAACATTATAACAAAAAAAAAATTTTCTTCCAAGAAAAGCCCCATAATTATGTGTTGATACATTGAGCATAAAAGAAAGGTTTATGAATATCTTGTTAAGAGGTATTGAGCTGGTATATAAATTTAATGAGAGTTTGTTTATCTGGATAGATTAATAGAAGTTAAATGATGACTACCTTGCTTTGTGGAATTTGCAAAGTATTTTTTTATTTTAATGCTTTGATTACTAGGGACTAGTAATAAGCTAGTTGAGGGGTGTGATTGATACTTAAAAATGTATTTTTATCAAGGTTTTATATCATTATTTTGCACTTGAAGTATCAATAACTTCTTAATTAAAGCATGTTTTATAATAATATATCTAGTAATATAAGATACGTTTAATTTATGGTAAATATCCATTTTAAATGCAGGCCTATCACATAAATCAAAGGATTGATTGATGACTTTAAGAATTTCAATTGCAAAGACAAAGACATGGTCAAACTTAGAAAAAAGATGTCGGTGCAATCCAAATTGGAATACTGTTCGGTAATTGGGTCATATCTGGAGCTATAGATCTCAAATTTAGGTCTACTTTATACGGATGGAAAGGTAAGACATAGGCCTACAATTTTCATATGGAGCCCAAGATCTAAAAAGGCCATTTTTAAGTCCAAATTGTAGTAATAACAAAAAAGCCCGAATCTGTCTTCCAGCCTAAGCACTGTTCAGTATTTTGGCCATATCTAGAGTTCTAGAAGTCCAAATGAGCTAAATTATTTACACAAAAAAGCTGAGACAATTTCCTACAACTTTCATGTTTTTAAGTGTCTTTAATTTTGACGTTAGCAATGACGTTTTGGGCAGAGAAAATAAGATAAAGATTATCATCAAGTCAAAAGTTGCTTACCCATTCATCAATTAGTCATCAAATCAATAGTTCCCGATTTTGGCCTATAAAAGGAGGCATTTTCCATGCATTTAGGCATCTTAGTGTCCAGATCAAGATCATGCTCTTGTTTTCTCTCTTTGTATTTTTTTTGTATTGCTTATGCTTTGCTTTCATTAATATCAAGTTTATGCCTTTCATTTCCTTTCCTTTACTTAGTTAACTTTTATCTTATTTATGTTCTAATTTTGTTTATCTATTTTTCTTTCTTTCATTATGTTTAGCTAAGTTTATTATGTCAAGGTGAAAAGGTTACACTAATGGTATAAGAATAAGTATAGTGTAAACTTAATATGAACGTTAATGTTTGATACTAACATGTTTTATATTTGTTATCTTGTTCACTCTTTAATACTTTGTTTGTTAAATGACTAATCTTGATTTATGTTGTATAACAATTGGTACAACAAATGCTTGGCACTTTCATAGCCCATACTGTATGATATAACCAACACTTGAGCTATGAAAGGAACTTGATTTGTTGTTAACATAAGTTAAAATCATGAATGCTTGATGAAATTTACAAGTATTAGCATTAATTGAATACGATGACTAATGTAATCATGTTAACAATCTATAATCTGATTGGAACCTCTTTTGTGTGTGGTTTCCAATTGAACAATAAGAGTTTATACTATACTTGTTTGACATACCATTAGTGGAACCTCTAACCTTGACATTTGTTATTATCATTGTTTAATTCTTACTTTAATATTTCATCTCAAAGTTCTCATCTTTTTCTTCTTCTCCTCCTCCTTCTTTTTCTTTACTATTATTATTATTACTATTACTACTAGTAGTATTATTACTATTATTGTTGTTGTTATTGATTGTTATTATTGTCATCTATAATTTATACAATTAACCTCCCTGTGATTCGACCCTGGTCTTGCCGAGTTATTTATTACTTTGACACTTCTACACTTGAAAGAAGACATTAATCTTTTAGTTGTAACCCAAACATTTTTTTCCCTACTTTCAATGGGAAAAATATGCACGAATGGCTCTTTAAATGCACACAGTATTTTGAGATGGAAAACATGGCTGATTTAGAAAAACTATATATAACATCATATTATTTGGATGGAGTTGCTCGTTATTATCATCAAAATTTTCTGAGAAGTTTAGGAAGTTAAAAAGGCATCCTGAGAGGACTACGTGGATGCTATTTGTTATCATTTTAGAGGATAACAAGATCCTCTAGAAGAACATTTAGGAGCTTTACATCCTATGGAATAAGGCCGAAATGAATGAGAAACAAGCTTTGGTGATATTCTTAGGTGGATTGGAATTGGAAATAAAAAACACAAGTAAGATGCTTGAGCCTAAAACTTTTAAATATGCTTATAATCTAACTAGATTACAGGCCAATACTCTAGCATGAAAGAAGTCTCCAAGATATGTTAAGAGATCTTTGGGTGTTTTCATTAATTGTCCTACCCAGACCACTATTAACTTCCCACCAAACACCATAAATAACATTATAAACCCCTATCCAATCCCATAAAAAACCATTCTAGCCTTATAGACTAATAAACCTAGTAGTTGTTTTAGTAAAAACCACATTAAGCCTACAAAATCCATTAGAAGCTAAGAATTTAAAGACAGAAGACTGAAGGGGTTGTGTTTTTAATATGACGACAAGTTTGTTCCTAGTCACAAGTATAGGAATAAAAGAGTGTATTCATTTAGCATCATGGAAGAGAAAGATGAGGTATTAGAGGAAAAGTTGCCAAAAGAAGAAATCAATGTAAGAGAACTTACCCCTTACATTTCTTTGGATGCCTTAGAAGGAACTATAGGGCTTAACACTTTGAAGATTAATGAAAAAATAGATAAGACCTTAGTTTGCATTCTAATAGACTCAAGCAGCACTCATAGTTTCTTAAACACAACTGTAGCCCTTAGATTGCAGGAACAGTTGACAACCATTAAACCAATGATAATGTAAATAGTTGATAAAGAGAAAATGGTATGCAAGTCCATGTGCAAGGGGCTAAAATGGAAGATGTAAAGGATAAGCTTCCAAATAGATATTTATATCATTGATCTTAACAACTATAAGATGGTGTTGGGAATACAATGGCTTTCTTTATTAAGAGATATATTATGTAACTGCAAACACTTATAGATGTCATTTGATTAGCAAGGGTAGATGATTTTACTTAAAGGAGAGAATCCACCCAAGTTCCAAACTATTGAATTGAAATAGTTGAGTTCTTTAGTAGGGAATCACAAGTAAGTGGTCGGTCACTTCTTATATAGTTTGAGCACAATAAAAGAGGGGAAATGAGAGATAGCAAGCTTAGTGACACTAGCTTCTTAGTTTCAAGACATTCAGGATAATGATATGCAGAACCTACTTCAATCTTACCAGGATTTATTTTAGGAGCTTAATGGACTGCCACTACCTAGAGTTTACAATCATATAATTCCTCTAATAACCAGGAATGAAGTGATAAATTTAAGACCCTATCATTACTCAGGGCTGTAAAAGGACATCCTAGAGAGGATGGTAAAGGAAATGCTTGAAGTTGGAATCATTAGAATTAGCGATAGTTTTTTTGTATCCCTAGTGATTTTAGTTAAGAAGAAGGATTCTTGATTAGTACTTAAAAGTGTATTTTTTATTAAGGTTTTATGTTATTATTTTGCACTTGAAATATCAATAACTCATTAACTAAAACATGTTTTATAATAATATATCTAATAATATAGGATACCTTTAATTTGTGGTAAATATTCATTTTAAATGCAGGCCTATCACATAAATGAAAAGATTGATTGATGACTTTAAGAACTAAAATTGAAAGGACAAAGAGATGGTCAAACATAGAAAAGAGATGTCGATGCAATCTAAACCAGAATATAATTCGGTAATTAGGACATATCTAGAGCTATAGATATCATATTTAGGTCTACTTTATATAGATGGAAAGGTAAGACATAGCCCTATAACTTTCATATAGAGCCCAAGACTTAAAAAGGCCAATTTCAAGTCCAAATTGTAACAACAACAAAAAAGTTTGAATCCATCTTCCAGCCCAAGCATTGTTCAGTGTTTGCTCACATCTGAAGTTTTAGAAGTCTAAATGACCTGAAATTTTTTCCACAAGAAAGCTGAGAAAATTTTTTACAACTTTCATGTTTTCAAATGGCTCTAATTTAGATGTTATCAATGAATTTTTGGGTAGACAAAAGAAGATAAGGATTGTCACCAAGTCAAAAGTTAGTCATCCACTCATCAATTAGTCATCAAATCAATAGTTCTCGATTTTGGCCTGTAAAAGGGGGCATTTGTCATGCATTTAGGCATCTTGGTTTTCAGATCAAGATCATGTTCTTGCTTTCTCTCTTTGTATTTTTTGTAATGTTTATGCTTTGCTTTTATTAATATCAAGTTTATGCCTTTCATTTCCTTTCCTTTACTTAGTTAACTTTTATCTTATTTATGTTCTTATTTTATTTATTTATTTTTCTTTATTTTATTATGTTTAACTAAGTTTATTATGTCAATATAAAAAGGTTACATTAATAATGTAAGAATAAGTTTAATGTAAACTCAATATGAACTTTAATGTTTGATACTAACATGTTTTGTATTTGTTATCTTGTTCACTCTTTAATACTTTGCTTGTTAAATGACTAATCTTGATTTATGTTGTTATATAACACTTGATACAACAAATGCTTGGCACTTTTATAGTTCATACTGTATGGTATAACGAACACCTAAGCTATGAAAGGAACTTGATTTGTTGTTAACATAAGTTATAATCATGAATGTTTGATGATATTTATAAGTATTAGCATTAACGGAATAAGATGACTAATGTAATCATGTTAACAATTTATAATCTAATTGGAACCTCCTTTGTGTGTGGTTTCCAATTGAATAATAAGAGTTTATACTATACTTGTTTAACATACCATTAGTGGAACCTTTAACCTTGACATTTGTTATTATCATTGTTTAATCCCTACATTAATATTCTATTTTGAAGTTCTCATCATCTTCCTCTTCTTCTCTTTTTTTTTTATTACTACTACTACTACTATTATTGTTATTGTTGTTGTTGTTGTTGTTATCATCTATAATTTATACATTTAACCTCCTTGTGGTTCGACCCTGGTCTTGCTAAGTTATTTATTACTTCGACACTCCTGCACTTGAGAGAATATATCAATCTTTTAGTCGTGTCAATTCTACATGGAGGTTTTGGGTGGACTATAGGGCACTAAACAAGCTCACCATAAGGATAAATACCCCATTCTAATGATCAAAGAGTTGTTAGAAGAATTGGTGGGAGCAACAACCTTTTACAAGATCAATCTTAGGTCAGGGTACCACCAAATCAGAATACTATATGGGAAGAATTTAAGATAGCCTATAGAACTCACAACAGTCATTACAAATTTGTTATCATGCCTTTCAACCTAACCAATGCCTTAGCCATTGTCCAGAGTCTTATGAATGAAGTTTTCAGAAATCATTTAAGAAGTTCATTATGGTATTTTTTTTATGACATTTTAGTTTATAGTCAGACCTTATCTAATCATTATAAGCACCTTAAAGTATTCCTGACAATATTGATAAAGCACCAGTTAGTTGCCAAGGCTAACAAATGTTTTTTCAATAAAAGACAAATGGAATATTAGAGCCATATTATTTTAACTCAAGGTGTTGCAACTGACCCTCTTAAGGTACATTCAAATTTAGATTAACATATTCCTCAAAGTTTAAAATAGCTTAGGGGATTATTGGGCTTGACATGGTACTACTAAAAGTTTGTTAAATGGTACTACTAAAAGTTTGTTAAAGGTTATGACAACATTTCTAAGCCATTAACCTCTCAATTGAAAAAGGGAGTCATGGGGTGGAATGAAGAGGCTACACAGGTGTTCGCTCTTAGCTTTATCATATTTCAACAAACTATTTGTAATGGAAATAGATGCGTCCAAGGCAGAGACAAGGACAGTTCTAATACAAGAGGGGTATCTCATTGCTTTCATAAACAAATCCTAAAGGCCAAAGCAATAAAACATGTCTGTCTATGAAAGAGAGATGCCAACAATTATACATGTAGTCAATAAATGGAAACATTATTTATGAGGAAGGCACTTCCATATTCAAATAGACCACATTAGCCTCAACTCTAGCTCAACATTTATGGTTAGTTAAACTTTTAGGGTTTGACATGACATTAAATACAAGCAAGGGAAAGAGAATGTCCCTGCCGATGCCTTCTCTAGGATTCTAATTGAGGAACTCTATGCTTTGACAACTTTGACCATTTCTACCAGTCTCATGGAGGAGATCAGACAGTCTTACTCTAGTGACCCTGCTATACAAAATATCATTAAGGATCTACAACATTCGCCTACCTCTCATCCAGACTACACTTGGGTGAATGATCATCTTAATAGGAAGGGAAATGTGGTGGTAAGTAATAATGATGAACTGTAAAGTAAGTTTATCTCTATGTTCCTCAATTCAGTCATAGGTAGACACTCAGGGATGATGATTAGTACTAAGACTATGGAAAGCTTATTCTATTGGAAGGGACAGCAGAAGCAGATAAAGCAATACACTAGGGAATACAGTGTCTGCCAAAGAAAAAGGCATGAAAATATAGCCAACCCAGGACTTCTACAGCCACTGTCAAACCTATTTACACCATTCATCAACATTAGTATGGACTTTATAGATGGTTTACCTAAATCAAAAGGAAAGGATGTCATCTTGGTAGTGGTGGATCGATTTAGCAAGTATACTCACTGCATAACACTAAGCCACCCGTATTTTGCTCCTATGATGGCCAAAGTATTTATGGAAAAACATATACAAACTCCATGGATTGCCGGCTTCTACCACCAGCGATAAGGACCCTATGTTCCTTCGTAAATTTTGAAAGGAGATGTTCAATATTCAAGGATTTAACCTACACTATTCTTTAACTTATCACCCGTAAACTGACGGTCAAATAAAGATTGTTAATAAATACATACAACATTACTTGAGATGCATGATAGGTGGTTGTCCCAATCAATGGGCAAGGTGGCTACCTCTAGTGAAGTAGTGGTACAATACCAACTACTATTCAGCCACCAAGATGACACCTTACGAAGTAGTGTATATGTCCCCTCCTACCATACACATTCCCTACTTTCCTAATGATTCAGCAGTGGCATAATAAATGAATATCCAAACACTAAGAAGGGGGTGATTAACAGAGTTAGGAGGCATCTCCAAATCGCTCAAAACAGAATGATCACTAATGCAAACAAGAAATGAAGTGATAAAAGTTTTGAAGTCAAAGACTATATATATCTAAAGCTACAGCTATATAGACAACAATCTATTTCAAGCAGATGATCATCATGAAAGTTAGCTGTAAAATATTATGGTCTTTACCAGGTGGTTGCGAAGATGGATATTGTAGCCTATAAGCTCGATCTGCCACCCTCTTTCATGATTCATCCCATATTCCATATCTCCCAACTCAAAAAGCATATAGAAAATGAAGTCATGTGGAGATCTCTTCCTGTTATGCATCATGTTCCTTGCCTACAACCCAGAGCCATACTAGAAAGACGAATGGCTAGGCAAAACAACCAGGTTGCCATCCAAGTGCACATGCATTGGATTGGGAGGCTACCATGCAAGTGCTTCAACTCATTAGTGAATTTTCAAGTTGCATCAGCTGGTGGTAATTGTTATCAGTAAAGGAGGGAGAAGAAGAAGATTGATGTTCAAATTCAAATTAATTACTTTCCCTATGCACCATTTTACTTATTTCCCTGGAACGTATTGTTTTTACTTATTTTCTTATGATACATCACTTGTTAAGAACATTCCACACCTCTGTAGGTGTGGAAATATTCTAAAACTGTTATTTAGTTATAAATTGATGTAAAAAAATGCATAGCGATGCACACACAAAAATAAAATTAAAAACGAATGACATTCCTTGAACTCAGGAATTCTATCTTCCATTACTCTCTGCCAGCTATATCTTACAGCTCCCAAGGTTAAATATTGAACCTCGCAGTTCCAGTCTCTACCTTCCGCACTTCATTCAGTACCCTTCATCACTGGATTCAATACAGATTAGCACCTTAAGTATTTCTCTCATAACATTTGAGGATCCATTCTCGTAGAATCTTGCAAGGCAAAAATCCCCTAATCTTCCATTCAATTCACCATATAGCAAGACATTACTAGCCTTGACATCTCCGTGAATCACAACTTGCTCCCATTCTTTATGCAGATAAAACAGCCCGAAAGCTACGCCTTTGATGACTCTAAATCTTTGGCTCAGATTGAGGGCGACTGTTGGTTGGTCAAAGAGGTATTTGCCCTTGCTCTGTTGGTCAAAGCAATTTTCCGGCTGGAGTTCGTGGATTTTTTTGGTGTGATGTTTACCGGGGGGAGAAGGAGAACGTGGGGTGATGGAGAGATGGGGCTCGTCTTCCATTGAAGTTTTATTTTTAATAGAAAATCATGGTTGTTTAGGTTATATTATACATGGGAGTTTATTTAAATTTAAAAATTAAGTTGATTTAGAATGTAAATTTTAATTTTGAAAATAATAGAGATAAGTAAAATATAATAAATTATAGGAAATCCAGGGTTAGTTTTCCATTATGATTTTATCCAACCTTCTTTTAGCGGTTTTTACTTGTAATAATTCACGAAAATTTCGTTACAAAATATTTCTTTCATGCATTACATTGCAATAAAAGCTAAAAGGTATTGAAAAAAAATACTATTACATCGCATAATTTTATTTGTAGATTACAACATTAATTTATAATATTTTATTTTTTTTTTTGTTATTGATTTTTTATAGTTTAAATGTAATTTTATTAGAATTTAGAATTTATTTTTTATATAATTATACTGATATCAGAGAAACATTTCAAATTTAAGTTGATATAAAAAAAATATTTTGACATCACAATATAATTTATTTTTTAAAATAATTAAATAAAATATATTTTAAAAAATATAAATTTAGCAAGCTAACCTATCTCAATTTATGGCTAAGCATGGTATTTTTCTTTTTCATTTGCTTTTTTATTATTGAAATCAATTTTATAATCTTTTATTTTTTATAAAATAGTTAAAAAAATAGTTTTGAGAAAAAACTATGTTATTAAATTTTATANATTTTATAATTGTATATTTTTGTTATCATATAATTAAATAAATAATATTAAAAAAACAAGTTACTAATCCTAATAAAATTTATGACTAGATCCACATGTTTAACTTATTAATCTAGATTATCTAATTTATGAGTTTGACTTGTTTATCCATCAGACATGATATGTTTTATTTTTTTAAATAGTGGTTTCTAAATTTTTTTATTTTTTTTAATATTGAATTGATTAAAAAATAAATTTTAGAATTTTTTTACATGCTTTATATATGGTTATTATAATCTTAAATAAAATATTTATTTTAGGATTAATATTTAATTTTAAAAATATCTATTTTTTTTCGTATAATTAAATAAAAATAGATTAAAAGCAACAAGATTACTATATTTAGTTGAAGTCTACGATGAATCGTGTTGTGAATAAGATCAATTTAATTTAGTGTTATTTTAATATTTTTTAAATTATTTTTTTAAAGTTTTTAAAATAAATTAAGCTATATTTTTACTATTTATCAAAAATATGTTTAAATTTATGAAATAACGTACTGGAAACTTGAGTTAAGACAAGGAGCTAGGATAAGAGATTTCAACATTGAATGGTTTGGTTTAAAGACACGGCTAGAGAATTCCTCTCTTGACCTTCTATTTTAAGTTTTTATTTTTAAATCGAACTAAATAATAAACAGGGAATAGAATTGAAAATTTAGAGACAAGTAGGACCATAACGAAATATGGAGAAATCTATCAGGTGTAAAAGATAGCGTACCTCATCAAGATCGCGTTCCAGATCTCAACATCACAATATTATCCTTGTGTGAATAATCCTCTCTTTCTCTTTGTCTTCCTTCTCTCTCTACATTTGAAACCGGCGCAAGAAGCTCGTAATTGGTAATAAGAATTTTGAATTCTCATTTCGCTTCTTTTTTGTGTCTAAAGTCTTTTACTTTTATTTTTATTTAGCTGCATACAATTTTGTTTGTTATTTTATAGAATAGATCTCTCTTCTGTTTGTCTTTTTATCAATTTCGTGCTAAATAGATCTTAATTAGGCAGATTTGATTTTTAATAGAGAGATATTTTTTCTCGTTATTTTTTTTCTATATTCAATTATTCTACTTAGGCTGTTTCCATTATTATGCGTTTTAGGTCTTGATTGTGTTTATTGTTGTGGTTAGTTTGCTTTGGATTTTTGGAAAGGTTCCTGGATCAAATAATTCATTAAGTGCTGTGCTTATTTTATGATTCTTCTCTCTTGGGTCATGAGAGAAGAATAATAAAAGTAAATAAAATTTGATAATTATAATGTAATTTAGCACTGATTTTATAGAATCATTTATAAATGTTGCACATGTGCGTATAAGAGTTCGGAATGATTAGGATACTTTGATGGTATGATGAAGGAATGTTTGGAATTCATAACAATAGGTTAGATTTGGAGTTTCCGTATTTGGTTAGTGTTGTAGTAGCAAGCATCTTGTTAAGTAGTTTTCAAGTTTGCTAAAATTTGCTCACTCCAGATTTGGTTAAAAGTTTGTATGCGTGGAAGGAGCATCTATTGATGTGAGTAAGATGTTTATTCATGATGACAATTGTTATGCCATTACGGTTGGTTCAGGTATGGAGGTTAACAAGCAAGATCAGGTTGACGGAAATCTTTCCGAGGATAAAAGCTCCATGCCTTCATCTAAACAAGAGGTGTTTTGTTTTCCTGCATATGCATGATTTATTGAAGACATGATTAAAAAACTTTATTTTGGAAGAATTTTTCACTCATTCATCAACTTCTTTATATACACTTATATGTAGGAGGAAGTCGTGAAGAAGAAATATGGAGGAATTTTGCCTAAGAAACCACCTCTCATTTCTAAGGTGACTCCTTATTACCAAGTCTTGACTCTTGATGCATATTGTGCTCTGTGCTGGTTTGTGTCTAAAGTTATGATTTGGATGTTAGGACCATGAACGTGCCTACTTTGATTCTGCTGATTGGGCACTTGGAAAGGTACTGGTTTCACGGATTGTTTCTGTTATTTTACTTAAAACTGACTGCATTAAGATGGTTACCTGATACCATTTGATGATATTGAACTATAACAGCAAGGTGTTGATAAGCCTAAAGGACCTCTCGAAGCACTTCGGCCTAAATTACAGGTATATATGTGAATGATATTTGTCAATCCATTCTTTATCTCCTTTTTGTCTTCTTTTTCCTAAGAAGAAATCATGTGAATGCTTGTTGTGCTTTAGCTGTGCTTATGTTCAACTGTCAGTGGGTGATATAAGTTAAACTAGACTGAATAAGTGGCTGTTGATTTCTAATGATGGTAGAGAGCTGGTGGTCTCATTGGAAGTTCTCTAAGGGTCTACTAGATAGCTAACCAATAGAGTTAAATGAAACTGGAAACTATATTACGATGTTGAAGTAAGAGTTGATGAAATGGTAGAGCTAGAAAGGTTGTAGGAGCGGAGAGGATTGCCTGGGCTTGAGGTACTGGTCCTGTAAGAAAAATCAAGTTTGGGACTCTTAAGAAGTTCATTTTCTGTGTGTCCTTTATAAAAAGGACTAGTTATTTCTTTTGGTCCTTGTTGAATATGTCTTTGCATGCTCTGGTTCTTTGGAATTGTTTTTTCTCCTATTCAGTCTGTCCTCCTTTTGTGCTCCATTCTATACTCCCCTTGTACTAAATTTGCATTGCCCACTTTGGTGATTTTCAAACAAATTATTGTAAACCTGAAAAATGAGTGATGATAGAAGCCAGATATTTTCCTAGATTATGTTGGCTGAGTTGAGGATCTGCATGCAAAAGTAAACAACTACTTATGTGTTATGAGCTTTTGGTGATAACAAATATAAGTAATCTAGGTATTCATTTATTTCGAAAACTGAAGGTTTTAAGTATTTTTTTTATTTCGAAATCTGGAACCCTGTTTAAAAGAAGGAAATCATTTGAATTAAGTCAGTTCTATTAGAAGATGCATTAAGTTTATGGAGTATGAGAATGTTAATTTTACCTTGAGATAATTGGTCTGCTCATGCTCAATTGAAGTTAGTTTTAGGTTTTTCTTGAGCTCGCAATGGGATATAGGTGAACAAATGAAACTTGTCAATGGTCTGTGACTTCTGCTAGTGTTCCTCCACAGCTTGTAGTCTCAAAAAAAAAAAAAAAAACAGATGAATGGAAATGAAAATTCTGAGGGAGGGGTTCTGTGCCACCATATATGTATATAAACATGGAATCAGGTGAAATGGATAAACTATACAAAGGAGAAATTGTGTTATGTTATATTTTCTTGGATGTTCTCCCCTTGATAAGCCAGGAAATAGAAAAAAGGACTTCTTCACCAAGCAGAGATTACCGAGAAAAAGCAAGCATTCATTTTGAGCCAACTCTAGGATGTTTGTTCAAACAAAGTTTCATAAATTAAAAATAGGTGTTTCTTTTAATTTTCTGACTGACAATACTGCATAAAGCTCATACATTCTTTACAATAATAACTATTGGCATGTGCAACTTGATTTATTATCATTTTAGACATTATTAATGATTATCCACTCTTTTGGTTTTGGTGCTTCCAGTGTTTTCTAAAGCGATTCCTTTTGTAGTTCCTTGATAAGGTTTTGGATGATAATGCATTTGTTCCTACAGAAGTAAACTGTCTCTCATCACTGAGTTTATCAATCATTAATGTTGTTCCAATAAGATTATTCCTTTAAGTAGTCATCATGTGGAAAGATTTGGTTGTGCTCTTTCCTTTGCAAATCTATAAAGCTTTAGGCATCACCTTCCCAACTCGGTGCTGTCTCATTCACGGTGCCCTGAAAACAATTTCTGGAGATTATGTTCCCACTAACCTTTCTGCTTTGCACTAATGGGTTTCAGAGCACCACTCTATTGCACCCCATAAGATCTCACTCCAAACCTGGTAACTTCTTGGCTGGAAAAAGTGAGGTCCCCTGATAAAATAATGCTTAACAATCTACCTTAATCCACACAACTCAAAGTGGAAAAGGGACTTTCTGTGCCGCTTCTAAGATCCCCACCTTCTAAAATCACCTGGAAACGATCATAAATTGGATCAGGTAGTGTGTTAGATATTTCAGTTGGAGGGTGTTTCCATCCTAAAATTTAAAGTCTCTTCACTCCTACTGTTTTTGGAGTATTTCTATTTTGGCTGAGGAAACAGTTGCAGAGATTTAAGGTTGATTTTTCCATTTTATTCTGATCAACAGAACTGAAGCTGTCTCCTTATTGCTCGAAGCAAAGTTCCTCAATAACTTCGAACTTTGGTTTTGTTGTTTTCTTTAAATCCTTATTTAATTTATTTAAAGGGAAAGGCAACATAACAAGCACATGGATATTTCTCTTTCGAGGCATGACACAGATATAATGCCTCCAGTGAATTTGAAAGAACCATGAATGATGACTCCTGTTGTGCTTGTGATTTCCTCCCTGCCTTTTTTCACTTGGTTACTTTCAAGAAAAATGCAGATTGGCAGACATCCTAAATGGTTTTGGGTTTTCCACGTATTAGTTTATATTTATGAGTGGAAGTACCTTTTTTTTCGCCTTTCCTGCTGGCCATTGTGTTAGTGCTATAATGCTAGCATATTTCGTACTGGGTGCTTATTTGTGTATTATCTCTGTTTTCCAGCCTACACAACAGCAAACGCGATACCGGAAGTCTCCTTATGCCCCAGCTGATGGCGAAGGTATGCTTAGTCATCATTATGTTACACAAAGCTATAGATCTGTTTTCTCGGTCTGATTTTCCCTCAAAGGGCAAGGAAACTCAACTGTCCTTTTCTTTATATGCAGATGCAGGGAGTGCATCTGAGGATGCAACTACCAATGAATGAGAAATCTCCATTGTTATTTATATGGTGAGGATTTCTGAAGGACACAACTGCCAAGGAATGAGAAATTACTATCTGTCTTCTGCTCTAGTGAGGACTTGATTGTTACTCTTATACCAACATAGGTGGTGGGTGATTTCTGTTATCTGCTAGAATAAAGTCGGTGGAGTTGTTTGGATATTGCCGAAAAGAAACTCGGAGAGGGTCCGTTTTTTGTTAATGTTTACAATGCATAATTCAAACAGCTTTATCCATTGTCATTCTGTGTAATCCAGCATGCATCCTCGATGACCATTACTTCTAGTGCAAAATCAAGTACTCTTTCGTTTCTCAGAGTAGAACAGTATGGTAGCTGATAGGCACCATTATTTAATATTGCCAGACGAAGACAACATTGCAGTTGTTATCTTTCTCGTACTAATGCCTGTGACACGAGACATCATGACTGATTTTTGGTCTTTACTGGTAAGGGCATAGCTTTTCCAGTTGAAGATCTAACCTAAAGCATCCAGATTCTTTTTTTGATAAAACTCTATTGTTAGTCTTATAATCTGTTTGAAAACGTTATGCAAAACTGTAAATGTGTTTTTTTAAGAAAAAAATTAAATAATTTTTTTTATATAGTTTTAAATTATTTTAATGTATTGATGTAAAGAATAATTTTAAAAAAATAAAAAAATAATTTTGATGTATTTTTAAATAAAAAATATTTTGAACTATCATCTCTATTATAATTTTAAATTTCAAATAGACTTTTAGAGCAATTTGCGTCTGTACTACAATTTTAAATAGACTTTTAAAACAATTTACGAGGTATAGCATGTTCTGTTCTCTCCATCATTCTGGCATGGAGATCACAAGTTAAATTATAGTAATTTTGTTTTTTATTATTAAAATTACAGTTCTATCAGGTCTTGTCATGCAATGGATTTAGATTGATTCATATTTAATTGGACATTAGTTTTAGTTTGATGCTCGAGGGTCGAGTTATGATAGTGTATTAAATGATTGTTAATTGTAAGATATATTGCTATCTGGGGGACTATTAATTCCTCCCACCTGATTTAGTCTTAAGCTTCTATAAGAAGGAATCGTGTTGGATCTAGATAGTTTTAATCGGCTAAGCTTGGCAAGTTCAGGGCTTTGGGAGGTTAAAATATATTTCAAAGTGGTAACATTAGGAAATAAAAAAAATATATATTATTATTATTATTATTATTATTATTATTATTATTGATTGGGCAGGGATTTGGGAATCAAAGTATTAAATTTGGTTTTGAGGTATTGATTCCTAGCCAAAACGTCATTAAAGAAAAATAATGCCAGGATTTTACAGTAGCAGTGTTTTTCTACCTTCCTTTTCTTTTGAAATCAGGATTTATTTTACTGGGTTTCCTTGTCTGAAAAGGAAAGCCAGAGCCGGAGAACGGTTAAACAGTTGCTCATGCAATAACGGCTATTTTGGACAGCTTGCTCTTGCAATTCCGAATTCAAAACAGACATGGATTGATTCCTTGAACCTTCTGGTAAGAGCCCTATTCTATATAAAATCCTGACTTAACCCGACAGTCTCTCACTATGTACCACTTAAATATTTCCTTCAACTCGAGCAACAAGCTCAGGCAAAATCATGAAGCCCTCAAAACATTCTCTCAATTGTTGTGAATTTTCTGCCAAAGAAATCACAGTAGAGTTCATCATTGTCAAGGAATCATGCGACTGCTCCTCGCCGGTCAAATCTAGACAGTCATTCCCGGTAAAGCGTGGGGAATTGGTGTGGGATCGTTTGAAAGAACGCACATACAGGCGTTTGCTCAGGAGCATAGGCATCAGGTTATCTCCGACGGTAAAAGCTGACCTAATTGAACTTGTATCTCGTGTTGCTTACTCGTTGCCTAGTCAAGCTGACCATATATTTGTGTGCATTATTACATCCGAACCAAGCCATTATGCCAAGTTTAATGTAGTGACTGGAATTCATGTCGATGAAGATAAGGAGGTTTCCTGGGATACAGTGGAAAACCCTCTTCTTCATGTGTTACAAGCCTGCAAACCACCCATCCCATGCTTGAAGAAGGTGAAGATTGACGAGGATAATGTAGGTTCTAATGAAGCCTTGTGCTGTGCAATTTGCTTACAAGACTTCCCTGCTGCGTCTGAAGCTGCTGCTACCACCTGCTCTCATGTCTATCATCCTCATTGCATTGTCAAGTGGTTGCTGAAGAGTACTACGTGCCCTATGTGTCGCTCTAAGCTGCCTACGGGCTCATTCTTTTTTCACTCGTTAGGGACCCAGATACGTCTTAGGGATTAATTGCTTATTTTCTGTTCAATTTAGGATTAACTGTCCACTGTTACGATCTTGATCGTCTTCACTTGGATGGTCTTGACGCCAGTTTTTTTGCTGTTTTATTAACAGTGCAATGTGGTTGTTAGCTGTTGAGCTTAAGGAGTTAATTTCTGATTATATTAAAGGTTGTGCTCCTTGTTTCTACTAGAGTTGTCTCCTTCCTCCTTTTCTTGTGCATGCTACCTAACCGAAGGGCCACGAGACGAGCTCTATGACAAGGTATGCTAGATCAATCTTAGATTATTCTTGCTTTTCGTTTAATATAATATTAAAATATTATTTTTTATTATTTTTAAAATTTTATTTTTAACATAAAAGATTAAAATTTAAAAAAAAAACTATTCAACCGCTGCATCAAATAATTTCTTAAAATTCAATTCAATTACATAAAATACAGATTTTATATACTTGTGGTTATGCATACTGTTTGTCATAAATTGTTTTTACTTTTATTTTTAAAAAAATATTTTTCAGAAAAATATAAAAAATCTAAAGAAATGCATTTTCAGTAAACTTTATCCAATTTTTCAAAATTTAGTTATTTTCTATGTGTGTGTATTTGCATGTTTTATTTTAATTTCGCAGCAAATAGAAAGAAAAAAAAAAAGGAAGAGGAGGAGGAGGAGGAAAAATCCAAGTGCAAAATGAAAAAATAAAAAATAAAAAATAAAAAAGAGTGAAAGTATAAAGTAAAAAATAAAAATAAAGATGAAGATGAAGAGTGAAAATAATTTTAGAAAATAAAATACAATTGAGAGCTATAATATTGTGATTTAATTTATAGATATCATTGCCTAGTTTTTTTCATTATCCCATCTAGCCTAGTGCTAGATTACTAGAAAAAGCCAATTTACGAAATTAGGATTATTTTAAAATTTTAAACCAAATAAAGATTGTTCTAAAATATTCTTATAAATATATTTTTTTTTCTTTTCCAAATTAGAGAGACTACCATTTTAGATAAAAAAAAATTAAACTTTTTTTTAGAAAAAGGTTAGAACAATAAACTTAAAGTTTTAGCATAATAATACCATTTGAAAAAAATTTAGTAAAATAACACACTTTAATATTACCGTGTTTTTAAAATACAATATTTAGTAAATGATGCCATTAAAAAGCTCAATACGATAATTGTTGCACTTCGGAAGCATTATAAGATAATATCACATTTTATATGCACAACGATTTAGAATTTTGCATTTTTGAAATGTGAAATCAATTAAAATTTAAACTTAGATTAAAAAACAGGTAGAACAAACACAAAGAGAACCTCTTTCAATCAAATGATTGATGTCGTCACTATCTCTCTAAAAAACCCGCCAAACACCTTCATTTAATCTATAAAATAACTAAAAATCAAACTCATTTTAGTCTATAAGTATTATTGGATGTTTTTGTGTGCAAAATCGAACATTTTATTTGTTGTCGCCACTACCCCCAATATTTTTCTAGTCTTATAAACAATGTAAATATACTACATTACTATGAATTTATGTTTTGTTAGTCAAAATAAAATAATATTTTAGGTTAAATTTATGTTTTATTATGAATTTAAAGTGTTTTGAATTAATATGGAATTAGTTAAGAATATCATTAATTAGGGCTAATTTGATATAGTTGAACATGGAAAAAAAATTAATTATAAAATAATAACTTTAATTAATTATACATTGCATTTAACTGATGTTAAATTGTTGAATTAGAAATTTTATGGGTATTGTTGGAATAAGTTAACAATATAATTAACCATGCTTAATGATTTCATAAATGAGAGCATGAATGTACTAGAATTATAATGATTTATTTGTTTCATTGAATTGTTGATAAGTTTATAAATTTAGTATTTTCTTTGAATTATATTAATTTTTATTAATTTGGGTTTGATCTAATGAAATTAAACATGAAAATATCAATTAGATTTCATACCCCCAATCATGTTTAATTTATAGCGAATTTTCTTTAAAATTAATTTTTGAGAATTTGATTGTATTTTATATAAATTTTTCCATTTAGTGGTAAGATAATACAATTTAGTTATAATTACGTCCATACCACCATAATCAAATTCATTTAATTTTTACATGATGTGTTATAATATATTTATATTATGTCATTACAATGACACTATTATCTATGATATAAACAATAATATTGTATATAATGGTGAGAACAATTTGTTATTAAATAGTTATTTAGACATGTCATATGTAAAAATAAAAGAAAAACACATGTCATGGATTTTGGTGGAATCATAATGATATTAATGTTAAAATAACTTGAAGGTGTTATATTGATAAACATCGATATTATTCACAGACTCATATGAAGATATATACTTAATTTATCCAAAGCTACTAGATAATTTTGATGTTATCCCCGCATATAGCTAGGGATTTGCTCTTTCAACATGCATGCATGCATGCATACATACATACATACATACATATATGTGTGTATGAGAGAAAGAGATTTTATGGTTCAATCCGATCTTAGTGTCCGGTAGCGGTATAGAAAATAGGGCAATGTGTGTAATGAAATTTGTGGTATTGAGATTTTTCTTTCTCCATCCTTTTTTTTTCTTTTCTATCCTTGAAATTTATGACGGGTAAACCAACAATTATTGTCATTTTTTATTGATTTATTTCTTTTGAATTTTTTGAATTTCAATACTTTTCATTTGGTTTTTTAAATTTTTTTATCAAATATAATACTTTTTATTTTTTTAATTTATCCCTCAACATTTTATTTCATTCATTTATTTTTCTAATTTAATCTTTCAATATTTTATTTTATTCATTTTTTATTTTATTTTATTTTAGTCATTTTTTTCATTACTTTTATTTTATTTTATTTTATTTTATGGGGTTATTCTAGGTTGTGGGTTAGTCAAAGTTAACTTGAATTGTTTAAGATTTTCTTTAATATTTTTTTAATGTCATCATTTAATATTAGATTGTTGAGTTTTGATCTTTTCTAATTTTTTCATATCTTTTTTTATTAGGTTATTTTAGATAGCAATTTAGTCAAGTTAATCCAGAGTGACTTAAGTTTTTTCAATGTTTATTTATTTATTTATCTAACTTCAATTCTCTTTTTCTATGTTGTTTTTAAAAAATTAATTTTTTATACTAATTTCATGTCTTGAGTAGTAAGTTAGTTGAATTAACTAGAATTGATTCAGGTTTTTCTTTTCAATATTTTTTTTAAATTTTATTATTTGAGATTATATTATTGAGTTTTAAGTTTTGTAATTTTTTTATTTTTTATTTTATAAATTATTTTAATTTTATATCCTACATGTTAATAAAAATAATTCAAGTTCATTCATATCATCTTTCCTTAAATTTCTATGAAATTTCATTCAACCTTTAGTTCTCAACCGAAAGTAATTTGATATTGGCCCAAATAGCTAGATACATGAGTCAAAATGGGTGACCATATTGGTATAACGCAACGTTGAGAATTACTTTCTATATTACATTGTAAAATGATTGGTTTTTAAGGCTATTAAGTTTATTTTTACATTGACAAAAAAATGATTTTTAAATTAAAAATAAAATAATTAACATTACTATTTAATTTATTTTTACAGATATTTAATAATATATAAATTTAATTTTTATTTTAAATATAACAAATTATAAAAAATTATGAATTCAATGTAAATTACTGCGGAAATGAATTCAATGGACAAAAATAAACAGGACGATTTAGCTAAAACCCCATTGAAGGTTCAAGCAGGGTTTAAGGCGGCCACTATACCATACCCTTGCCTCTATGAATTCAATTATTTTCTTGAATTCCATCACCAATACATTTCAATTCATCTCCCAATCACTTCAATTCCAATTTTTTTATCATTTCCTTGAAAATTCTTAACATAAAAATTTGATGTCCAGTGCCAACCCCTATATATTCTCTACCAAAAAAATTGATCCTTTGATTGTTTTTTATAAGAAAACCTCAATTCTATCCCTAATCAATTCAAAACCATCCACAGTTATGTGGAGAAACTTTGCAAAACAAGCCATTTTGAAACCCCAATCAAAGCGTCTCAGTTTCCCTTCATTTCCAAGAGCTCACAGCTTTTTAGGAGCCCCTCAAGAACCCATCTTTTTTGAGAAATCCAAGTTCCATTCAGTTAATAACTCAAGTCCACAGCTGGGTTTTCGCCGAATTGGCGAAATATCAACCCATGAGGATTATATGGGAAAACCTAGTTTTGGTTTTTTGAGAAATGGTGATAGTAGTAATGGGAATCTGTGTAGTGGGTTTTGTCCAAGAGGATATGTGAGTGTAGCTGAGGCAGTGTCATCAACAGACGTTGAAGATAATGTGGTTGTTGATGAGGAATTGCAAGAATTGTTGCAAGAAACGAGGAAAGAAGAGGAGAAAGAGAAGGACTTCAGGAGGAGGAGGAGGCTACATTCTAACCGTGGAATGGGTTCAGGGAAGTATAAGGCCTTAAGGAGAAGACAAGTGAAGATTGAGGCTGAAGCATGGGAACAGGCAGCGAAAGAATATAAGGAACTTCTAAAGGATATGCGTGAGCATAAGTTGGCTCCTAATTTGCCATATATGAAGGGTTTGTTTCTTGGTTGGTTTGAGCCTTTGAGAGATGCAATTGCGAAAGAGCAGGAGTCGATTAGAAGAGGGAAGACCAGACCGGATTATGCTCTGTATTTTGATCTGTTGCCAGCTGATATGATGTCTGTTATTACTATGCATAAGCTTACAGCAATGGTGATGATAGGTGGGGAACATGGATGTGCAAGAGTTGTGGCTGCTGCTTGTATGATTGGTGATGCAATTGAGCAGGAGGTAAGTGATTTTAACCTGTTTTATTTGCTTATTTTATGGTTGCTGTTTGATTTATAGACACAGGTTAATGAGTGCCCTGGTAAAAATATAGTAAGATGAGGGGAAACATAAAGGTCCTTAAAATTGCATTTAGACAGCCTTCATCTGAGGTGATGAACTTGGACGAAAGGTGGAGTTACCATTAACAAAAATCAGCTATGGAACTTAGATTATGAAACCTCAGTAATGCCTGTAAAATTAGATTTTTCCATTACGTCTGTAAAATTTTGTGTGTCCAATGTTGAAGGAAGTTTTTTCTGAATTTCTTTTCCTATATATCTATAGTTTTCACCTTCAGCTTCATTTTATTCCGCATAAATTCAAGTTCCTGTGTTGTTTAATAGTTCAGTGAAAACATTAAATTTAGGCAGGGCATAGCAATGTAGTGTAATGTAACATCTTTTAGATACCAAGTTCTTACACCTTTGTCATTATACATCAAACTTTTCATGTCATGGGCCTTATTAAGCTGAAAACTCTATTCCACTTTTCTTTATTGAGCTACACTTCAAATTCTGAATATGGTAGAACAATAAGAGTGAGATTTCAACCTCCCTTTGTTAGAACACATCTCATGTTAGGACACTCCATGTCACTATGGATTTGTACTATTGCATAGCCCTGTTGGAGACAACAATTATCTTTAGCATTTCAATAGCAAGTTTTTGTTTGTGCCTTTGTTTAATAATTTTTTTATAAGGTTTTTACCTAGTTTAGACTTTAAAGGCACATGTGACTCTTTATTCCAGTGTCTGCTCTGACTTTGGGAGTTCCTTTTTTTTTAAAATAAAATAAAATAAAAAAGCTATACATTGCAGAAATATCTAGGAATGCCATTCTTAATCAATATATTGGACCCCCTAACTCTCCAGCCTTGTTATCTTTCTTTCAGCTGAGGGCTGAATCTGTGACTTTTTCCATGATAAAACAGATTAGGATACACAATTTCTTGGAGAAAACAAAGAAGAAAAAGGAAAGCGCTGATAATAGCAAGAATAGTGTAGAAGGTGAATCCCCTGCTGTCATGAATGAAGAAGAGAAGCTAAGAAAAAGGGTTACTGATTTGATTAAAAAACAAAAGCTGCCGGCAGTGAGGAAGATTATGAAGGCGCATGATGATTCAAAATCATGGAGCGCAGATGCTAAGGCCAAGGTTTGTGTGCTTGTAATCATAGGTGAAAGCTAATTTTCTTGAACTAATGTACCATATTCAAATTTGATTCTGTCCTTGCACTTTGCAGGTCGGCAGCCGTCTAATTGAATTGCTGTTACAAACAGCTTATATACAACCTTCTCCTGATCAGTTAGCTGATAGTCCACCTGATCTTCGACCTGCATTTGTACACACGTTCAGAACTGTGTCATATGAAAATAAGTACAGAGCCCTTTTGTCAACTCGATGAGCTCAATTTATTTATCTCCCCTGTAATTGCTTCAAACTGATGCACACATTGGCCTTTTCTTAACAGGAAGACTTCCAGAAAATATGGTGTTATTCAATGTGACTCGCTAGTCCTCAAAGGCCTTGAGCAAACTGTGAGTAACCTTGTTATATTTATTCTTTTAATGAAATCCAGTTTTCATATTTTATTGTCCTTTATAACTTTGAACTTGCATGGGGTATGGGGGTATGCCATCTATTTCAAAGCAGATAGGTAGTTTCCAGATTTTAGAGCTGAAACAAATATGATCTGCAGACAATTTCCTTGGTGCCTTTTAGTCTCAGAAGTTTTTCTTTTTTCTTTTTTTCTTTTTTTGTACAAGGAGCCATAAAAAGTGTTATTTCTCCAAACAGGATAGGCACATAGTGATTCCTTATATGCCAATGTTGGTGCCACCGCTTCGATGGAGAGGGTATGGTAACTTTGATTTTATATTTACAGTTTTGCCATGTTTGTCTTGCTTTAATTTGATCTTTTCTAGTTGGATATAATTTCCAAGTTCCAAAATAATCACCTTGTTTCAGTTACTTCTGCTTGATGCCTGGAGTTCTTTTCAGTTTTTTTTGGGTCAAGTTAATCTCTTAAAATGGTGTGATTGATGAATTGATGGATTTCTAAAATTGAAGTCTGGAATTCCAATTTTAAATTAGCATCCTAGCATATTTCACGGACCTGCCTTTCCATTTCCTAAACCTTCGTTGGAAGAAGACTAATTGTCTTGCAAGTGTTTTTTGAAATGGTGAATATGAGATATGAGATGGAAGAGTTTGTCTAGGATTCTCAAGATAATTGAGAGCACTGTTTTAAAACATTGATGAGCATTTACAAATTACTATCATGTTCAAGAAGGGAAAATTAACATTATTGCCATAGGCAGCAAATTTTAGAGATTGATATGGAATTCTTTACTGTAAATGTTTATTTATGTTAAAGGGAACGTTATGCTTCTGGAAAAGAATGATTGGTAGTTAGAGATAAAATATAGAAAAAGGAGAGGTACTATGTTTTCTACAAGGATTCTGTGGTGGATGATTCCAGTACAAGAAAAGTTACAGTGTCAAATTATTGTTTTTATGTGAAGTCAGGTATGGAGTTAATTTAAGATTAGGATAGTACATGGAGAACTCAATTGAAGTGCTTTAGTTCAGGTGATGACTTGTAAATGGGCCATACATAGGAAAACATTATTTATTTCAAATGTGCCAGAAGGGCATGGAGACAACAGATGATTTCATGAGAGAAATGACACAGATGGATCTCTGCAGTCAAACTGAGTTGTTTGAACTGTTGTTTTATGAGGTGGTTAGGATATGTTTTTCATGAAGTGTGGTTAAGTTTTTCTTGATGTAGGTTGATTTTTTTGTAAAACAAAATTGTAAGAATAGAAAGATGAAGGAAGCACTATGGATAAGGATAAGGGAAAAGCAGTGAGTAACCAGTTAAATCAGTAGATTGCTTTCATTAAATATTATTGCAGAAACATGAGTGATGCGTTTACTTAATGATGGTCAATTTGTACTCCAGAGTGGTTGTTTATTTAAATGTAATATGAGAAATTATTCTGATGACCTTGACTGTCAATTATGCAAAAATGGAGTGTTTTGATTTTTTGATGCGAGGAGTGTGT
Organism: Populus ilicifolia; assembly: GCA_015708895.1. NCBI lineage: Eukaryota > Viridiplantae > Streptophyta > Magnoliopsida > Malpighiales > Salicaceae > Populus > Populus ilicifolia. The sequence goes on along the minus strand of SRLM01001182.1, from coordinate 66,986 downwards.
CAGTAATAGGTCAACATTGGGTTCATAGGGATAAATATCTTGATATTCTAAACTTTCTCCTTTCTGACACCCCCCCTCCCTCCCTCCCTCTTGATATATGTGTGCACGCTTGTGTGTATAAATAAGGCATCATGTCATTACATTTTGATTGGTGTTCATTTATCCACTATCAAATGAATTGCTCTTCTGATAAATGAGGATATTACTGATCAAAAGCAACTGAAACAGGAGATGTCCTGATTAATAGTCACCAAAAGCAGAAGGAAAACTGAACTAGCTGAAAAACAACAAAGAAATTAATAGCTGATGTTAGCTACAGTAGTTCCAAAGTTGTCAAAGCATGATCCATTTGGGTCTTCCATGAGGTTTCAGGTCCTTCGTTCTTTTGAATCTGGACTGTACAGATTGAACAATAGACTTCAAAATATGAACTGCTGCTTATCTGCGTTGTTGTGAATCATGTGATTTCTTGCTTTCCAAACCAAATAGATGTATGCACACCGATCAATATGCAACAGAATGGCCTGAAAATTCTTCCGTGCAAACTTTTTGGCCCACCAGAATTCTGTACCTCGATCACCAATCACCCTTTAGCCTGGTAATCACACAAGGAAAGAACCAGTTGCCAAACATTCTTGGTTTATATGACAGGAAATGAATAGGTGATCAATCCTCGTTGGAAAAAGTACACATTGCTTTGGAATATGAAGAGGCCTCTAGAGCAGCTTGTGCCATTCAACTGGTTGCCTTGAAATCTGATAAGATCCCTAGCACTTTTGGTTTTATCCATTAGGAGTGGAATCCAGGAAGAACTGTCAACAAAAAGCAAAGATAAATTATACCAGATATTGCACTCTGAATAAATTCCATTTGATTAGATTGAGCATCAGGCCAAAACCATCGCTGGAGGCACATGAGCATAGTCCCTACTATAATTAATTTTAGATCCTCCTATACAAATCTGGAAGATGCAAATGTTTCTTACAGGTTCCTCACACATGTTACTTCAATCTGGATGTTTTTGATTTGGTGGATGGATTTTGGTTCCCATGTAGTTATTGCAACTCTTAACACCACTATTGCTTCTAGTAATAAATCAGGACCTTGCATTTAAGTAGCATTTTTGAGTTCGATGCACTTACATTGCATAATATCATGTGATATTTAACTCTCTTTTACTTCTGTCAACCATAACCTTCATGCCCTTTGCAGTTATGATAAAGGTGCACACCTTTTCTTACCGTCCTATGTCATGCGGATTCATGGTGCTAAACAGCAACGTGAAGCAGTTAGGAGGACACCTAAGAAGCAGCTACAGCTAGTTTACGAGGTCCGTACATATTAGATGCATTGCATGGTTACTGCTGCATATTGTGTTGTTTGAACAAAATCTTATATGGTACTAACATGTGAAAACTGAGAGTCGTGTATGTGCTTTCACATGTATGTAGATTTTCCCAGAAGCTAATCTTTTGTTTGAACAAATTTTCCAGGCCCTGGATACATTAGGAAATACCAAATGGAGGGTAAATAAGAGAGTACTTAGTGTTGTTGATAGAATATGGAATAATGGAGGTCGTCTTGCTGATTTGGTAGACCGCAGTGATGTGAGTATCTTTTCTAATTTTGCTCCTAGTAACTCCAGTTTTTTTAGAAACTCTTTTACTTTTTCTGTGTTCTAATAGTTGATTATGATTTTTGTAGCAACTAGAAAACCTTTCTCATTTAATGGCTTCATTTCAGGTTCCTTTACCTGAGAAGCCAGAAACAGAAGATGAAGCACTGCTAAAGAAGTGGAAGTGGAAAGTCAAAAGTGTGAACAAAGAGAACAGGGAAAGACATTCACAGCGTTGCGACACGGAACTTAAAATTGCTGTAAAATTCCTTTTACTTTATTTTAGATAGTAAACTTTCAATTTCCTAGGGGTTTATGTCAATGTTCTTAATGGGCTCCAGGTAGCTCGGAAGATGAAAAATGAAGAAGGTTTCTATTATCCACACAATCTTGACTTTCGTGGCCGTGCCTACCCCATGCACCCATATTTAAACCATCTCGGCTCAGATCTGTGCCGGGGGATTTTGGAGTTTGCAGAGGGACGCCCTCTTGGAAAGTCAGGCTTACGCTGGCTGAAGATACACCTTGCAAATCTGTTTGCTTGTGGTGTAGACAAGTTATCCCATGAGGGACGAATAGCTTTTACTGAGAATCACCTTGATGATATATTTGATTCTGCGGACAAACCACTTGAAGGAAAGCGTTGGTGGTTGCACGCGGAAGATCCATTTCAGTGCTTGGCTGTGTGCATTAACCTCACTGAGGCTTTGAGAAGCTCCTCTCCAGAAACATGCCTCTCACATATTCCTATTCATCAGGTATATCTTATCAATGTCATTGCTTTGTGCTCGTATGAACTTCTTGTAGACATTTTTTAGAAGGATTATAAAGCATCCTACTCAGTTGAGGAAAGTTTTACTGAAATTATAGGGAATGGATTGAGAGAAGCAGAGGTATTAGTGAGATGAATGGAAAAAGGAGAGTCAAGATTCTTTTTTATTGTACCTTGCTCCAATTGCTTTTGGAAAATGAATGAAATGATAAGCTTAGGTGGCTTCTATTGGCACTATTGCTAAAAAAAGTCAAACTATGTGGGACAATCAACTTAAATACTAATGCCAGACTGTTCTCTTTATTTTCCCTGGGCTTATGTTTGCTTTTCTGGCCTAGGAATTTATTTTACTCTGATGTTTCTGTATTTTTTCATAACTGTACTGCCTTCTGAGGTACCCCTTCCCTGTTATGGTTCTCTGTAGGATGGTTCCTGCAATGGTCTGCAACACTATGCTGCACTTGGAAGAGACAAGGTAGTGTCCCTAACTTGAATGGGAAGTTGGTATTAAGTTTTACTTTTTTATATGATTACTGATGATATTCAAAACCTGATACCTGCAATCTGCTTGTCTGATTTTCATATGCTGATGCCAATACTTGTTGAATTCAAGTTGCCTTTTTATGCAAACTTTCTTTTTTTGAACTTTGTTTTTGTTTTTGGAAACAAAATGCCTGTGATTATACTTTGAACCCCCCTGTGTTGTTAAATCATTGGAGTCTTGAACAGTTGGGAGCAGCTGCTGTTAATCTAGTTGCTGGAGAGAAGCCCACAGATGTCTACTCAGGAATAGCTGCTAGGTAAGTGGTTTTCTCATGATACTGTTGAAAAGATTGGAACTCAGATGTGCTTTTGTTGAAGCAAATCAATGGAGATGGTGGTTTTCTACTCCACTGATTTAAAGATTAGATCTAAAACTTGAAAATCCAGAGATTTGAAAAACTAAAAAACCTATGATGAAAATTAAGGCAACTCTTGGGTAGTTAGCTTAATTAAGGGATTCCCTTTTTAATTCTGAAGTTCCAAATCACAAGAAGACATAATCTGAATTTTAGACTTCTGACCAACTCCTGAGAGGACAGCCACTTATATGATCTTTGGAATATAAGCCAAAATGCCTCCTAATTAGGAGCTTTTTTTGCAAGACACCAGCATTTATTGATTCGATTAAATTCTGCAATAAGCATTATTGTCTCAAAGCCTAAGAGTATGGAAGCATTACAATCTCAAAGCCAAAGAAGAATGTATTTCACTGGCTGAGTTTTCTGGTGTTCTTGGAAATGTAGGTATATGTAATTAAGAAGTAACATCCAATTGAAGATCAATATTTCTGTTCAAATAAGGAACTCCTAATTTGTTTCAATTCAATCAAAGAAAAACTTCAATCAGCTAAGTGCTTATTTCATGGCCTATGACCAGATCCTTGAAGTCAAATTCCTGTGGTATCCATTGGATGTGTTTGGCTGGAGCCAAATTTGTATAGCCTTTACAAGAATCTTTCTTTTTACATCCTTTCTTTGTGATCATGAATTGCTGGTTGTGAAGCAAGCAGATATCTGCAAAAACGAACGTGATGAATGTGAACTTTTGTAATGCAGAGTACTTGACATCATGCGGAGGGATGCACAGAAAGATCCAGAAGTTTTTCCTGACGCTTTGCATGCAAGAATACTAGTCAATCAGGTTTTCTCCAAGCTTTCATTCTCGATTATAGTGGTCCTGTTACCAAGGGATGGCTTGGTTACAACTGGGTCAAAACTGTACCATGCTTTCCTTTTTTTTTCCCCCTCCATCTCATTCAAAGAATAGGGTGTGCTTTTCATAGAGGGTAGTTCTTATGCTTTCAAACTAATAGTAATTTGACATAATCTAGGTGGATAGGAAATTGGTGAAGCAGACAGTGATGACATCTGTATATGGTGTGACTTACATTGGTGCTAGAGACCAAATCGAAAGGAGGTTAAAGGAACGTGGTCTCACAGACAATTCAGAGATCTTTGGTTGTTCTTGCTATGCTGCAAAGGTGTGAAATGAGCATCCTGACAAGGAGGATTGATAATTCCTTAGACTCACTCTTTCATAAAACAGGTCACTGACAATATTTTATTTTATTGCTTTATCAGGTGACCTTAACTGCCTTAGGAGAGATGTTTGAAGCTGCACGAAGTATCATGAACTGGCTTGGGGAATGTGCAAAGGTGATTCTGTCTCATCTATTTATTTGGTTTTTCCTTTGTATTGATTTTTGTTGTTGTTGTTTCTATACTATCAACTGACATTCTGTTTACCTTTTTTCTTTTTGTTGTCCATGACTGTTGACTGTTTAACATGACCAGATTATTGCATCTGAAAATGAGCCAGTGCGATGGACAACTCCACTAGGACTTCCTGTTGTACAACCTTACCGTAAATTAGGGAAGCATGTTGTGAGTTCTATAACATTTGAAGAAGCATAGTAGATCATTAATTGTACTTACTGGACAAAACAAAAAGTAAAGTAAAGAAATTGATTGGCATTTTGTTATGTTCATGTTGATAGAGATGGCATTTTGAATTCTCATATCTTCCTTTCATACAATTGTTGCAGATCAAAACCTCCCTACAGTTTTTAACACTACAAAAGGAAACTGACACGGTAATGTTTCTTTTTTCTGCTGTAGTTAGTAGAGATTCCATATTATTTATTGTGGCTTGTGAGTCTCTGCAAGGATGTTGATGGCGCATCTAATTGTGAAAGATCTGAAATAACCTGTTTTTATGGCTGAAAATATTGTTCAAGGATCATAGTTATCTTACATGGGTACATTCTGTAAACTGCTTCCAAATATTCTGAATTTCTGGTAGGCTCTAGCAGGTGCCCAAGTTTTTTGTCCGGCTAAATTTTCCTGCTTTTGTTTTTTTAGTGTGGTCTGGACTAATCAAAATACTAAAAGAAACAGAAAAAATGTTGAACCTTCTGGGTCTTGGATCTCAAATTTGGTGGTTCTTTTACTGTTACAGGTTATGGTCAAACGACAGAGAACAGCTTTCCCACCAAATTTTGTTCATTCCCTTGATGGTTCTCATATGATGATGACTGCAGTTGCTTGCAAAAGGGCAGGCTTAAAATTTGCAGGTTTTTTTTCACTTGTAACTGGATTTTGTCTTAAATGTTGTCCTATTCCTGGATTTGATTTCTTATTACTGTACATGGCATTCCATTACAGGAGTTCACGATTCATATTGGACGCATGCATGTGATGTGGATGAAATGAACAGGATATTGAGGGAAAAGTTTGTTGAACTCTATGAAACACCTATATTAAAAAATGTAAGTATTAGCACTGCAATATTGCTCTGCAAACTGGAAAGATAAATGGCTCATCCATTGCCTAGCATCATTATGTATTTGTACAAGGGAAAAGCCCCCCAATACAACATTTTTGAAGTTTTTTTGGTAGAGCTGACAAGAGGCAAGTTAATTTTCTTGCGCTTTAATCGATTGTGATTGTCTTGGTGTGAAGAAAAGGATGAAGAGATATATGGCATCATGTTTAAATAAACAACACTTGCTGCTGTCCTTTATAATTTGCTCTCAACCGCAGTTTTGACTGTGTTTTGGGATGAAAAGATGCCTATAATTTCTACTTGGATGCGCACTTCAAATAACTGTGTTGTGTCAAATCCATCATTTATACTTTCTGTTTTGTATGCAGTTGTTGGAGAGCTTCGAAAAGTCCTTTCCTACACTGTCTTTTCCGCCTTTGCCTGAATGGGGAGACTTTGAGTTGAGGCAAGTGTTGGAATCACCTTATTTCTTCAACTGATTCATTGGAACGGGTCCTCTCTTTGCTACACTAACATGACACCAATCTTTAATGGGTGTCACTCACTCTTTGTTTCTTGTCAAGCATGATTATGGAAAGGCGTGATCTAATGAAAACTTCCTGCAAGAGACTAGCCTCACTATTGTATATAATATCTCGAAAGAGATTATCAAGCATTGGAGATCTTCGATCAGTCTCTTTTCCATTGACTCAGCTCTGAATGCTGTTGTATAGCAAGCACAGATATTTTGTGGTGGGTATAGGCTTCTCTGGGGTTCTTGCATTGAACAAGAAGTGAATGAAGAGATAGCAAGATTATAGGGGCTTAGGACAAGGTGGCTTCATTGATTTTTGAGAATGATGCAGAGCTTCGTGATTTTGAAACATCCTTCGACTCCAGGAATGGAGAGAGAGTTGAGGGCCCATGGTTATGTGCTACGAAATGCTGGATGCATATATTTCTGCCTTGACGGATTGGTATGTTATTATACCGCCATTGATCCTTGTCACCCACACTGAAAATGTAATGTGAATAATAATATTATTGTAGTTTCTATGTAATGGTTGGCAACTTGGGATGAAAGGTTTTTTTTACCAGCGAAAAACAGGCCTTCGGGTGTACAGAAATGAAGCGGAGGCACAAGAAATATTTCAACAAAAAACCAGGGTGGTTTTGTAAACTACCATTTGATGCTAAACTACCCTCAAAGTTCATTTGGTGAAAGTTAGTCAATTTATGATTCAGATGAAATCTATACTCTCCTCTAGCATCATCTTTTAGTTTTTGTTGTGAAGGTAATTCCATGGTAGGGCAGTTTTCAATTTTTCTTTTCCTTTTTTTTATTAATTCGTTTTTAACTGGTTTCTTGGCACTAGAAACCCCTGATGAAGGCATGGTTGTAGTTTTAATTTGTATTTACATGCTAGATAATTGACTCGAAGGTTGAATTACAAAATATTTGATCTTGAAGGAGCTATTCAAACTTTGTGGTGTGATTATGTATCAATAATTATTTTATAAAAAACATAATAATTTAAATTAGCATAACCTTTTTTTTTAATTAATTTATTTTTATCAACTAAAAAAATAGTTTTTTTTATTAATGTACTTCATTTAATAAAAATCAAAGGCAATTAGAATAAAATTCAAAAGACTCTTATCCATCCAAAATAAAAATAAAACCGGTCTTTATTTAATTAAAACCTCTTTATCCTATTAATATGATTTATTTTGAAAAAAAAGTTCTTAATAAAAAAGTTTATTTTTCGGGATGAACAAAATAACTTTTAAATAAAAATTAAAATTTTATAAACTTAGATTGCAACATGTTTTCTTGTGACCCCTCTCTTTTATTTTCTTTCTATTATAATTTAAAACTTTATTTGATGGAATTAGATCACAAGAATTCAATTAAAAAAAAAAAGGCATGATAAAAAAAGGATAATGATCGATCAAACCAACCTTAGCTTTTGTCTTTATTTTAATTTTAATCCTTTTTTTTTTAATTGGAACCAATGAAAAAACCTAACATGTGCCCCTTGATATCTTTACATTTCAAGAGTGGAACCAATAAAAAAAAACACTCCCTTTAATTATAAGTATTCAATTATTTAAATTGAAAAACCGCTTTTAATTTCTATTTGATCAATGCCCTGTAACACCAGGAGACTAGTTGATGTTTTTTCTTCTGAGAACTCGTTACAAAGTTTTGCAGCCAGTAATACAAACTGTTGTCCCCTTTAACTGCTATACATGATTGTGCTACAGTGCCTGTATCAGCCAAAATTTGACCAATCACAACATTTCATATCTCCATTTAGAAATTGAACCCAAAGGTCATCTCCGTCCTTGGATGCCTTGAAAACTTGAAGCAACCAAATCACAATGAATGTCCTTCAGCCACCAGTGTCCGTGTGTTTTAAAAATGGCCTTCAAGTTCAAGCATAAATTTTGAGGCACGCCATAAACTATGAGAAGACGGATTCGTTCATCACGAAAGACCAAGGGGCTAAGTCCGCGTCAGTCTCTCAGTACGTTTAAGACTCTGGTAGCTTTCCTATGAACCATTACTCTGGAAGGTGGTGAACTCAAACAGAGGAAACTACTAGAATATCAGTTCAGTATCCATAACGATCATTTAGAGAGGTTCGTCCATCACCTGATTGACCTGCATGAGGTATAGAAGTTATAAGACGAGGAGAATACCGAACTTTCAATGTATGTTAAATGTGAATCAAGGCACTGTTTTTACAACCAAATTCAAGGTTTTCAGAGAGCTTTTACCTTCAGGTGGCACCCAGGTTTCATAATCTGGGTTGCTATTGAGAAATGAGGGTTTCTCTGGGCCCAGCACTCTTTTCGGCCTTTTCTTTTCTTTGCCACGTTGATTTGTGCCTGATATCTCTTGGCTTTGATGATTTCCTTCTTCATCTTCTGCATGGTATCCTCTTTTATGTTTCAATAACAGTGCAACAGCATCTTCTGCCAAGAACTCTGCTCCCACAGATGATGATGTCAACTGTTCAGGAGCTTCATTATCATTAGCTCCAGGTCCCTCAGCTCCCTTCCGTTTCCTTATTATCAGACCAGGAGCAGCACTTTCAATCTCTGAATCCACGTTAACCTCTGCACCATCAACATTACTCAAGATTTTCTGTCTATCTTTATAATCCACAAACTGATCAGACTCATCCATGACCAGCACCTCTTCTTGTTGGGTCTCCTTCATTTTCCTTTTGTCTATGGCACCTAGCCATTGGGGTTTTACAACAGTATAAACAGTAGGCTTACCATCAGGTGCCTCAATGACATTTTTGTCAGTTTCAGCTTCATCATTCGATACCGTTTCAGCAACCACAGCATCTTCAGCTTTCTGTTTCTGCATGGAGACATTGGTCGGTTTTCCCAATGCACTACTTTTCTTTGGTTCTGTGGGTGGTTGGCTTTTGGTGGCAGAAACAGGCACCTCTGCTTTGTCAGGTTTCATAACCTGCACTTTTGAATCCCTTTTCCGAGCAGCATCTCCTGATGGGTCAGCAATCTTTAATAGGAACAAGGTCCTGTCTAGTTCAGATTGTAGAGAGGATAGTTCCTTTTCAAGTTGCATGGTTTTATCCAGAACTGGCAAGAAAATTAAGAAATAAGCAACTAATGCAGCAATGATGAAATGTTTGTCAAGCAATTGCCAATCACACGCACACAACACAGGACACAGCAGTAGCACTGACAGGCAAGGGAAACAAAACCATAAAGAGGCAAAAATGTTTCTCAAGCATATAATATGGCATAAATATAAGTAATTTATATCACACTACCTAGCTGAGACGATAACCCTGACATGTAGGTATCAAGTGCATCTCCAGCTCCGTTCTCAACTGCAGTTTTTGATTTCATTTTATTCTTCTCGATCAAAAGCACTTCTTTTTTGTCTTCCATTTGTTTCATGATAACATCTCTCTTGTCAAGAAGGGTATCAGCAGTTTCAACCGATAGATTTTCACCAGCTTTTTGCACTGATGGTTTCTTTGTATGGTCATAGAATTCATCATCATCACTAAATGAAGTAATAAGCATTAGTTATACAATTTGCATGATCATGGTTTCTATGGGGAAAAAAAAAGAACAATAAAAAAGATGACTGGATGACCAATCATGCAAAATCATTACTCTAGTTTATAAAATATCAGGCCATGAGAATAACTCACAAACAGTAACTCAGTAGTGTAAATAAATCATAGTATGCCATTTTTATTTTCTTATTTGATGAAAGTTCCAAGTTTTTGGTTTGGAGAGAATTCTGCAAGATAATGTACCTTGAAAAATCCTGATCATCTTCTGCTGTTCCTTTTCCTTTACCACGAGATATCCTTCCAGAACGTGCCCCAATACTTTCCCGGATACTTTCATTAAGAGTCTCTTCCAAGTTTTCCAGTTCTTCCATTATCTGACAAAAGATATAAGAGAATATAATGTGAAGGTGGGGAGAAATTCAGAAGAGATTTTGCTTTCTATCATAAGAAAGTGTAATCACACAACATGTAGGGAGAAAAGACCAGCTTACATTTATCTTCATAGATTTTTTACCTGTGTCATTCTTTGTTCATTGCGTGCAATCTGAGTTTGCTGACCTTGTGTTAATCCACCTTGGGCAATGTCTTTAGCACGAATGGCATCTATTTCCTTCTTCATATGAGCAATCTACAGCCAGAATTCAGTTGAATAAGCAAAATGAGCACTAAAATTAACATGAGGAATAAGGGAGAGGCAGAGCTTCTACATATTCAAAAGAATGTAAGAAAATGCAACAAAAACAGTTAACATGAAAAAATGAAGTTTTCACTTCTCCAATCAATAAAGCATGCACCAATATAGCATATAAAACATTTAGATTTAGCACTTCTAATACCACAAAAATTGAAAGGCAGGACAGTAAAAAGAAACAAAAAGGAAAGGGGTCGTCTTAAAAATAGTATTTCAAGTGGCCTCAAGGTAACAAGATGAACATTTTAAAAGAAGCTGGAAATAAATCTGAAGGAGATTTAAAAAATGGTGGATACAGATTAGTCTCATGTTCAAGGTAAGCAACTCGTCATTATATCAGACATTAAATATCTAGAATGAGGATCTCGGAGTGCAAAAATGAAAACCACTTACCTTTTCTGTTCGTTTTATCACTTTATCACGGGTTTTCTCTTGCTTCTCTGTAAGCTGTCCTTTGTAGGTTTGCCATGTTACTTCATCACAATCATCCTAGATATCCAATAAGACAAACCGAGAAGATAATCGTCAGCTTTCAACTATAGAGCAAAAGAGTAATTTAGGATTTATGGGAAAAAAATTGGTAAAGGAAGGTAAATTTGACAGAAGTACATATGTTAGTCTTCAAGTTCCTAGGTGAGACAGAAAAAAGTTCATAATGAATTATCCTTTTTCTTTTTTGGATTACTAAAAATGCACGAATTCTGTATGAGCATGAAACAAGGAGGTAAGAATGACAGCGTGTACACAGCTATAAACAAACACTACTGTTGTCCAGCACACATACTTCATATTGAACAAATAATAGTTTAAGCAATCCTCCTCACATAAAAGGGCACACAAACATAATCTCATATTACTATATTTTTTGCAAAGCAGCTTATGGAAAAGTGTTGGCAGCAGAAAAGTTGTAAAAAGTCCACAACAATAATTCTCGCAAGATTACATCCAGAAAAATATTGAGTGACACTAACCTCAACTTCTTGAATAGCGTCTTCTCCCATGCCCCATGAGATACCATCAGCAAGAGAAGCTTCCAACCTTGCTCGTTGAAGTGAGGCTTCCTGATCTTGCATCTCTTGACGGATCTTAGCATTTCTAAGAATTTTCCTGTCAGCTTCCTACAACACGTGATACATTAAAACAATTGATGCATCCCTGCTGTTTAAGCAAGATAACATAACTGGCTGAACAGGCTACTAACAAATCTATGCTAGAGATATATAGAACTACATCGACAACAGAGGTATACCTGTGACATAAAATTATATTCATTTAATCTTACAAACTAAAATGTCTTAGCATTGTTTATTCTTTTAAACCTGGTGAACCAGCATACATGTCAACACCATGTGACCAATTTATGGAACATTTTTAACATAAGGTGATACGTGCAATGTGTTAGGTGGTCCTTGAAAAGAGGAAAGAAACAAGAAGTAATGTCCAAGCACACAAAATCTCAGACATTAATCAAGCACTTATTATGCGTGTATATAGCGACAGCAATCTTACTGGTGGCATCAAGTCAGGTGGTCCTTGAAAAATATACAATCGGGATGAACTGTGCAAGGAAAGAACAGGTAAAAATCAGAAATATGCGAGGACAATAATGTAGAAACAGCAACATTCATTCCTAATTATGCCTTTCTAAACCTAACACTCTCATAATATAAGACCAAAAGCAAGACAGATTGAAACAATCTCAGTATGTATAGGACAAGGAATATGTGAAACAAAGCTTGTTAAAGGCTTTGACCATGAATCCATGTTACAGTCTTTGGCCAATGGCCCCTTATGCATTATGTATTGTGGCTTAACATCACAAGTTACAGTGATGTTAAGTTATGCAGGCAATGATGCCAGGTGATAACAATAAAAAAGAGTGTTGAACTAAACTAATGCCATAGGCATGAAAGATATGGAAGAATGGGATAAGTCAAGGAATCAAGTATGAAAGTTACTCACTGTCCAAATCGAATAACATCACCAACATGTAAGGCTACATAAACACGCTTCTCCACCTGATAAACAGAAAGGGAAAAGCAGTTAAGAATGCAACAAAAAACCATCTCCCACTGTAAGGGAAAAAACACTTAAGAAAAAGAGGAAAAAACACTGACAAAAAGACAAACCAGTAGCACATCATTAAAATACAAACCTACTCTACAGAAACTGTAAGGGAAAAACCACTTAAGAAAAAGAGAAAAAAACACTGACAAAAAAGACAAACCAGTAGCACATCATTAAAGACCGAACCTAGTGTACAGAAACCTTTTCAGTGGCAAATTTCAAACAAAGAAGCCACCATAACTCTGTCTCACCCCTTTACCACCTGAGAGCACCTGAGAGCAAGGCTTTCTTCTACCAGATAATTAGCTAATAAATATTCATGTTACCGCCCCCTGCCCCCCGGTTCCACAGTAAAGCTTCAGATAAAATCAAAACTACAGAAAATTTTCCCTATGTTATAATATGAGATTAAATTCATTTAACAAAATGCTAAATTGAGGAAAGTTGAAAACCATAAATTTTGCTAGTTTGGCTGATGATAAACCAGAGCTATTTCTTTCATTTGTGTCAACAGCATGAATAGACTCATAGCTGGCTTGGAATTAATTGCACATAGATATTTGATGACATGGTCGATTAGATGGATGATGATGAAGCCAATTAGACTCAGATTTTCCTATCAAGGAAGGATTTTTTCCTCTAGAAGATTCTAGATCTGATCAGACATGATAAGAAAAAATTCTGACTGCAAGACTTTGTTAACAGGGAAAAAATGTTGGTTGGCTGCAATTAATGTTTGCTTGAGTGTGTTTGGTATTGCAATAGTTGTTGTGGTTGTGGTTTGAAAAAATATATGTTTGGTTAAAATTGTGGTTGAAATTGAGGTTGAACAAAAAGTAATTTAATGTATTTGATTAAGAATGCTTTTGAAATTGAGATTATAAAATAATTTAAAATATATATATACTAATATTTATGGTTTTTAATTTAAATAATAATTTATATAAAATATTTTTTATGATTCCATTCAACTATTTACAATTCCATCACATATGAAATACATCCAACAAGAACTACAGTTTTCACAAATTTCTTAAGACGAAACAACATCAGGTAAAATATAATCAGAAACAAAATTGAGATTGCAATCAAATTCTACAAATGTCACGTCATCAACCGATCTCCGTCTAATTTTTGTAGTATCATTGAATAATGTTTAACACTAGTTTTTCGAACAAAACACAATTAAAAATAGAAAAAAAATTATTTTGTTGGGTCAGACTTGGTTCAATGCATTTTAGCTTTAAACCGAACCGGTCCGGCTCCATGATCAGTGGAGCATGCTCCACTGTTCAATGAAGAAAACCCATGAACAGTGCAGCATGGCTCCAGTGTTCATGAGTTTTCACAGCAAAGTGCTGCATCTTGTAAACCTGTGGCACAGCCACAGTTGCTGCAGGCCCCACCAATACATAAATTACTTTTGGAGTATTACCAAACAATAATATTTGTGGCTGCGGGTGAGATCTTAGTGTCAGAATCCATCTCAAATAAGGCACTAGTTTTTAGGGTATCCAATGTAGTTGATCAATGCAGTGTATTTCATATTTGTTAGGATTTCTTTTGTTTAAGTAATTAATGTAATCAGATTCCCAATTACAATATATTTTCTGTCTCTTGAAACTAGATTGTGATTGTACAAATTGGAGAGGCTAGCATATATTTTGTACCCTGTAGCCTTTAGCAACTATAATATCAATTAATTCTTGGAAAGTTTCTCTAAACAATCATTTTAGTTCGCTTTTCTTTTAATTTCTTCCTTAGGATCCAGGACATTTGCTGTTGACATGAATCAGACCTCATGTCTAATTTAAAGCGCATTACATTTCCACTAAGTTGCTTAACTTGGATCTACCTGTCCTTTTGCTTTGTGCTTATATTTTAGTCCTTGATGATTTCCTTGACATCAATAAGTTTACGTGGAGTAGAATACGTCCTACATACCCAATCAGATACTCCTTTAGTTCAGAAATATCATTCAAACAAACCATAAATTGAAGGCATCAGTGTAAAACAATGACTTATATAGCCGGGTATATATTAGATAACATGTAACAAACCACACACCGCAAATTCCATTGACAATATCAATGTATCACTTACATCAGACCTTCAAGTAATGCATATATTTTAAATATAAGAAGCATAACATAAATAATGCTTACCTGACTCTTGTTAACAAAGGTGCCATGAGTGCTGCCAAGATCATAAAGATATGCATCTCCATTTCTTTTGAACTGGAGAACTAGCAAAGAGAAGCAACTTGTTATATAATGACCCTGACATGTACAATTACGGAAACTTTCGACAACTCTATGTTTGAAGTCCCAATGAATGAGAGTTTCTACCCATCCATCGATGAACAAGTTCTATGATATGGAAAGCTAGAGATAATAACTGACATTACACCACTACAAACAAAAAGAAAATTAATAAAATTCTCTGAGAAAATAAGCTTCACAAATGTTGTGCATGTTTTGGATGCAAAATAATCCGCATACATAATCTTCATGTCAAACAACAATGCACTTGGCTGGAAGGAAAAAAACTACTACTAGGAAGATATTTATCATACTTTTACGATAGCAATCTCCCAAGAGAAAGCATAACGACTACAATCACCAAGCAGCTTGCAGCTATGGGAATGGGAAATTAGCAGCAGGTTGTAAGAAAAACAGCAAGTTACTACTGCATTCAGCTAGGGTGAAACACAAGTCTACATGCTAGAAAAGTGGAGGAGGTTAGCTAAATACCAACAGAAACAGAAAAGTTCCTGTTAGCAACGAAGTTCACGACTTTTTTCTGTCTGATCTTGACATTTTTGGGACAGTCAGATGTTTCAAAAGTACTAACCCCAAAAAAATAGCACATGCTTCAATACACATAATCACAATTTTTAGCACGATTTCAATTAATGCCTAGATCGAAACTGATTACAAAATTGATCTGAATGATTTACTTCGTTAACTAACTAAATTTCATCAAACAATTCTCAACATCCAGAATTAGAGAGAGATAGCACAGCAAGTACCGGCATGGAAGCGAGAGATGGTAGGGTGCTCGAGAATGAAATCGCAGAGCTCCACGCGGCCAAACATGTAAGCCCCTTTCTCACAACTGAACAAAAGAAGGCCAGTAACACTGCCATTAGTTAATAACAATTAGAACCAAACAAAGAAAACCAGAACAAGACTTACACTTCGAATTGGTCGATAATGGAGCCATCTTTGAGAATCTCGAGGGAGAATTTATGGCAAGGTGGCCCACTCCATTCAGGAATTGTGTAAGGCACTAACGGATCCTTTGATTTTGTTTTCTCTTGCTCTGTAGAAGTTTCTGGTGGGGTGGGAATAGGGTTTGTGGGAGGTGGTGGGGCCATGGAGGGTTTTGCAGCTGTTGTTGTTGAGGAGATTTTCTGTGGTTCGTCGACAACTAAAGTTTTAGATTCGGGTTCGGGTTCGGGTTCTGTGGTGGAAGCAGCTTCGGTTGAGGTGGTGGGATGGGGGTTTCTTGGAGGAGGAGGGCCCATGGTGGTGGACGTCATTGTTAGTGGCTACGGCAGTTCGCAGAGAGGAAATTGAGTGAAAGGTGCCAGGAGGAGGAATGTTTGTACGTTTTACGGGTTCTGGAAATGGAAACAGTAAGCTTGGCGGGCCGGGGCGGGTCAGGGTTTGACTCCATGGACTTGGCGTGTTTGGGCTTCTCATTGATTTTTGGGGCAATAAGCTGTCTTTAACTAGCTAAATTAATTTTTTAAAATTTATTTTTTATATCAAATATATTAAAAAATATAAGAATATCAAAAAAATTAATTTAAAATAAAAAAAATTTAAAATTTTTCAATAGCATGATTGATATGCAATATCAAATATGGTTTAAGGTCCTCATGCTTTTTTATGATTATTTTTTTTTTAAAAAAAGAGTGCAATATTAGTAGAAAAACTTTAATCTAGAAATAAAAAGTTGATATGTATATTTAATAAATTTTAAATTAAAAATTATATTTATTAATAAATATAAAAAATCTTTAACACGAATAAGATTTTAGTCAATAAGCTAAAAAGAATATGTATGTTAAAATAACTAATATCATAAAATAAAAGGCTTTTTATTTTTTTTAATTATACAACAACAAAATTATTTTTTTAAGAAAACTAATAATCTATACTCAATTGCAAAAAGTAATTTTGAGGTATAATTCCTCATTTCCTCTAAAAATAAAAAGAAAAAAAAAGATAATATATTGTCTACAATAAAAAAAAAAAAACATGTCACCTCTTAGCAAGATTGTTGGCCATCTTAGACAGCCATAATGGAAGGCTTCCACCCTTATGACTTCAAAAACTCATTTTTCAAACCTTTATTTATCTAAAATTACTTAAAAAAACCTTTAATATCTTAATAAATTTATCCATAACTTAAAATTCAATTCACTCTTCGAAAATAAAAATAACATATATGTTTTTTTCATTAAGATCGATGATTAAAAACACTATAAAGAAACCAAATTGTGAGAAGGAATTCATAGATGCAAAGAAGAATTTTTTTTGTATCACTATATTATGGCTAAAAAACTTAAGGAATAGGGATAAGAAAAAAAATTAAAAACATTTTAGACATTGATGGGTAATATGAAATTTGGTTGATCTAATTGACACGACTAAAAAATTAAAGTCTTCTCCTAAGTGTAAGGGTGTTGAAGTAATAATAACCCGGTAAGATTGGGGTCAAACCATAATAAGATTAATTATATAAATTATAGATTACAATAATACAACAACAACAACAACAACAACAACAATAAAGAAAAAAAAAGAGAAGAAGAAAAAGAAAAAGATACAAACTTTGAAATGAAATATTAATATAAGGATTAAACAATAATAATAATAAATGTCAAGGTTAGAGGTTCCACTAATAGTATGTCAAATAAGTATAGTATAAACTTTTATTATTCAATTGAAAATCACACACAATAAAGATTTCAATCATATTATAAATTGTTAATATGATCACATTAGTTATCTTGTTCGATTAATACTAATACTTGTAAATCTCGTCAAGCATTCATAATTGTAACTTATATTAACAATAAATCAAGTTTTTTTCATAACTCAGGTATAGGTTATGCCATACAATATGAGTTATGAGAGTGTCAAGTATTTGTTGTACTAAGTGTTATACAATATAAATTTAGATTAGTCATTTAACAAGTAAAGTACTAAAGAGTACATAAGATAACAAATACAAAACATGTTAATATCAAATGTTAAAGTCCATATTAAGTTTACAGTATACTTATTCTTACATCATTAGTGTAACATTTTCACCTTGACATAATAAACTTAACTAAACATAATAAAAATAATTAAATAAACAAGATAAAAGTTAACAAAGTAAATGAAAGGAAATAAAAGACATAAACTTAATATTAACAAAAGTAAAGCATAAACATTACAAAAATTACAAAGAGAAAAAGCAAGAGCATGATCTTGATCTGAAAACTAAAATGCCCAAATGCATGATAAATGTCTCCTTTTATAGGTCAAAATTAAAAACTATTGATTTGATGACTAATTGATGAGTAGGTGACCAACTCTTGAATTGGTGACAATCTTTATCTTCTCTTATCTGTCCAAAACATCATTGATAACGTCAAAATTAGAACCACTTAAAAACATGAAAGTTATAGGAAATTATCTTAGCTTTCTTAGGTAAACAATTAAGGTCATTTGGCCTTCTAAAACTCTAGATATAGGCCAAACACTGAATAATACTCGGGCTAGAGGACAGATTCAGACTTCTTTATTGTTAATACAATTTAGACTTGAAAATGATTTTTTTAAGTCTTGGGCTCCATGAAAGTTATAGGTCATCTCTTTGTCTTTTTAATTTCAATTCTTAAATTCATCAATCAATCATTTCATTTATGTGATAGGCCTGCATTTAAAATGAATATTTACCATAAATTTAAGGTATCTTATATTATTAGATATGTTATTATAAAACATGATTTAGTTAAGGAGTTTTGATACTTCAAGTGCAAAATAATGAAATAAAACCTTGATAAAAAAATATACTTTTAAGTACTAATCACACCCCCTAACCAACTTATTATTAGTTCCTAGTAATCAAAATGTTAAAATAAAAAAACAATTTGTAAATTCAACAAAGCAAAGTATTCATCATTCAACTTTCATTAATCTATTCAGATAAACAAACTCTTATTGAATTTATATATCTGCATAATACCTTTTAAACAAGATATTAATAAACTTTTTTTCTGTACTCAATATATTAACACATAGTTGTGGGTCTTTATTTGAAAAAAAAAACAAAATTCTTGTTCTAATGTTTAATGTTAACTTCCTTGGGTTGGGATTTTTTTTTGTTTTTTTAAATATATATATATATAACTTAAAACATAATGCATCTTTAACTCATGTAACGAGCTTTCGACTAATGACTCCCAAACTAGTTGGTTTAAGAGCATTAAGTGTTGAGACACCCCTACGAGCTTAGTAACTCGGATTACAGATACTGATATGTAGATCGTGTAATGTATAATTCCCTTAAGCTTTTCTCCTCAACCCACATAACAAGCGTTGGACTAATAACTCCCAAGTCAGTTGACTTTATGGTATTAGATGGTAAAACACCCTTTTGAGCTTAATTACTTAGGTTAAGGAGGCTACGAAAGCAAACTTATCTATATTTTTATTATCATTATTTTTTTCTTTTTTTCAAATTATATACTATCCATTTCTCTTAGTTGTTACCTTAAGAAAAGAACATAAATAATATAATAATTCAATATGCAACTCACAATGATATGTTAAAGTATATGTGTGAAAATGAAAGTTTAAGAATATGTATTAAATGAGTATATTGGCAGAATTAAGTGATAATAATACGAGAGTTTGTAAACTTGAATATTTCAAGAAATATTATAATAGATCTTGTTAAGTGGTTACTAAGATGTGTCGCAAAAGTCACTTTAACAAAAGAGCTCATTTACTTTGTCATGCTAGTAACAACAATTTTACACATGCTTTATGAAATAGAAAACATAGTTAGTTAATTTTGTTTTTTAATTACTACCCTCTCCCCCCAACTAAAACGAGAAATTGTCCTTAATGTCCTAAAGTAGAAAGAAAAAGTATAGAAGACATCATCTGAAATAATGAACACTGATAAACCTAAAACACATTTAAACAAATATAAGAAAGAACAAAACATAATAATAAAACTAAAAGACACAAAAATTCACAAATGAAGACTCAAATCCAATCTAAGCTTTTTATGATTTTCCTTGGATGACCAATTTATATGACTTATGAAGGGATCAATTATAGAAAAGAAAGATTGTAGTTGGTCAATTAGTTATTCAGCAGTAATAACAGGGATTATGATTTATCGTGCAAAAGATATTAGAAATTTCTATTCCACAGCATGATCAAGAAAAGACAACAACTTATCATAATACCATTAACATTTAACAAACCTATGGGTTTATGGTGAATGCACAGTTGGGATTAAAAG
Source organism: Populus ilicifolia (assembly GCA_015708895.1). NCBI lineage: Eukaryota > Viridiplantae > Streptophyta > Magnoliopsida > Malpighiales > Salicaceae > Populus > Populus ilicifolia. Next base: position 46,926 of record SRLM01001182.1, on the reverse strand, counting down.
GAAATATGAAAGATCTCTTTCAATGTGTCTAGACCACCTAGTAAGGTAATCAAGGCATTAGCATAATTAAACATTGCATTCATTCAAGTAGACATTATAGAGACTTGTAGTTCATCTTCAATTGTTTTTTCAATAATATCCCCTTATGCTAAAGCATTGGAGACGACCCCTAAAACTTGACTACCTCCTAAAAATGCAGCTATTGACACACCTCTCATTAACCCAAGACTGTATTCCCCATATACTAAATGAATCTTTCTCTCAACTAGCACCTAATAAAGATGATTTGCTGATTCTAAAAATTCATTTTCTTTCCTAGGACTAGATTCACTGAAAACATAAATATTTCTTATGTGATGACCTGAGAAACTTGCTATTTCTACACACTTCTATATTTATTGAATGAATGGGTTGAGTAGAAATAAAAAGAAGGAAGAGTGGATTTTATAGATGAGAAATTAAAAAGTCAATCATACCACCTATATGTAGGTCAGCTGGAGTCTCTCTCTCACACACACACTCTATTTATTTATTTATTTATTTTCAAAAAATATATGTGCATATACAGGTAGTTATGATTGTGACTCATATCTTTCCTTGGTTTTACGTTCAAGAACGATTTAAATGCCTTCTATTGGTCGGAGATAGGCTTCTCATCCAGTTTTTTAAAAAACTAGCAAACAGGGTCTTTTTTAGTCATATTCCCAAGACTAAGTCGACTTGCCAATGAGAAAGAAGAAATTAGGGTGTCAATAGATGTTTACAATTAAATGCAAAGTTCATGGAAACATATAAAGGTACAAGGCAAGGCTTGTGGCAAAAAACTTCACACAAACATACAATATTGACTATTAATATAAACTTGCTCTAGTAATTAAAATAAACTCAATTCGAGTGTTATTATCTTTAGTAATGAATTTCAAGTGGCCCTTATATTAGGTGTTAAAAATGTTTTTTTAAATAAAGACTTGGAAGAGAAAGTTTAAATGAGCATACTATATTGGTTTGATAAAGGAATTGACAAGCATAAAGCTTGCAATCTAAAAATGTCTTTATATAGCCTCAAATAGTCTCTTAGAGCATGATTTGAATATTTTAGAAAAGTTATAAGATGTCATGATTATTGTCAAAGTCAAATAGATCATACTATGTATTATAAACATTTAAAAGAATGTGAAATTGTTATCTTGATTGTTTATGTAGATAATATAATCTTGAAATGTCATGATAATGTCGATCTAGAAAGATTTAAGAAGAAACATACTGAGGATTTTAAGATTAAAAGACTTGAGTGCCTTGAGATATTTTATTGGAATGGAATTTGTCATTCAATAGAAATATGCACTTGATTTACTTAATGAAAAATGATTGTTGGGATGCAAAGTAGTTTGAACACCAGTTAACACCAATTAATACCAATTTAAAACGTCAGCCTGCCAAAACTAAAGAAATGGTGAATCAAGAGCAATACAAAAGTCACATCAAAAACTTAATTTGTTTGCCCTATATATATATATATCCTTTTTAACAAGTATAGTCAACCAATTCATGTATTGATTTGGCACGAAACACTTTGATATCTTTAATAGAATTTTGAGGTATTTGAAAGGGATGTTTGGAAGGAGTTTATTGTTTAAGAAACATGAACATTTACATGTTAAAGTCTACACATATATAGATTGGGTTAAAGTTATGACCGGTAAAATATTAACTTTTAGTTATTGTACTAATCTTAGTAGGAATTTAGTTACTTGGTGAAGTAAAGCACAAAGTGTTGTGACAATAAATAATATAGAAGCTAACTTTAGAGCAATTTCACATATGATTTGTGAAGTTTTGGATTAAAATGTTTTTAAAAGACTTCAAGATTCTTAACTCCTTGCTAATAAAAATATATTGTGATAATAAAACAATTATCTCAGTTGGTTATAATCCAATTCTTCCAGATAGAATAAAGCACAAGAAAATTAATAAATATTTTATCAAATAAAAGATTGATAGTGAAGTGATCTCATGCCAAATGTTTCAATCACCGTGTTTCAATCATCGAGTAAGTTGTTAATATACTTACAAAGAAATATCACAAAAAACAATTTGACTACTTGAGTGACATGCTAGCAATGAAAAATATCTTAAAATAGCTTGAGGGAGTGTTATAAATTAAAAGATTCTACATTAGGTTATTTATAAATTAAAAAATAAATTTTATACTAATCAACTCATATAAATTTAAACTCACTTCTAATTTGGAGGAATGCATTGATGCATTCCCTTTTAAATTTTACCCTAATCAATTCATATAAATTTAAACTCACTTTTTAATTTGGAGGAATGCATTGATATGTTCCCTTTTAAAATAGTAAACTTGTATAAAATATTTTGAAGAGTCTGTAAAATAGACAACGATTATAAATTTTAAATATAAATTTAAGTTTAAAAAACTTATTTAAAAATATATATTCAAATATAATATAAATTATATTTTAAAACTTCATTTAATTATTTAATTAAATAAATTGAGATATAATTGAGATTTTTTTTCCTCTAGCATCCAATTGTTTCATGAGTTTGTGAACAAGAGCCTGTCACCCTCATAATTTTTTTTATTTTTTTTATAGTTCACCGTGGACAAGACTCAGAGATGAAGGCAAAGTCATATAAAATATATAATGTCTTTATTTCTACAGTTTCACTCTCATCAACATAGCAAATTCAAGCACAACGCAGCACACTAAAACACATAATTGGGGGTCTCCGATGGTGGACCTCACATGCTCTAGCAAATTGATTTTCTACATCGATTTCTAGTGGTCTTATTAAAGTTCTAAGTTGCATCTTGCTACAGGACTTGCACTTCCAACTTGGGACCAAAAAGGATTTTTCGGCCAATCAGGTATCTTACACGGAAAAATATATCTATTCGAGTCCATTCACCAACGTTGAATAGCAGCAAGGCAGCTCATTCACGAGGCGACGGGTTCTTTCTTATCAAGGCATAGGCATCACTGTATATGGCCACCCCATTGGAGAAGACGGCAAGCGCAATCATAAAAATACATAAGATCCTGTCTCTCTTTGATGCTATATTGTGGCGGTCCCTGAAACAAGGCAAGAAAATAGATTAAATAAATTGGTTAAGCAGTATTCCAAAATTACAGAACAATGACAACGCTCGAGAGAAATCAAACAATAATGGAAAAATACATCCTCTGTATCATTGCTCTGCCACAGCTACTTAATGTTCATATTCAAAAGATCATGCAAGTATGCGAGAGATCAGATCATCGAAAGAATTTAACAACCCAGGGCTATAAAACCACTTCCAGCATGTGGGAAGGCTCAAAATTTGAAATTTGATCTCCCCTCAAATGCCGCAGAAAATCAATCAAGAATCTATTGTACTTTTTTTTCTGTCATTTCTATAACATGCTATTAAAATCTGAAGGACCCTGTGGTTATAATGGTTATAGTTCTTGTCACAATTTCAATAAAAGAACCCAACGCAGTTCAATATCCACAACCCATTCTTATTATTAAACCATGCTTAAATATAGCAAGCTGCCACGCCACATAATGATCCTTTGAAGTATGAATGCAAAGATTTTTATTCTGTAAGAGATTTGGGGTCTAGGAAAAAATGAAATGAAAGTTGAAAATTCTTGGACTCCCAACAGACCCCTAATTCTGAGCTGCATTTTATGACCATAATATCACACTGACATCAAAAATAATTATTAAGCTTGTGGTTGCAAGCATTAACTTAAAGAGAACAGACGGACATGTTGCTGAAAGCCACTAGGTTCTTTTGATGACTGCAAAAGCACTTAAAGATTGGAATCTTTGACTGGAGTAATTGAAGGCAAGACATTCTTGCCTGTGACCATTAATGTGTCTTTTAAGTGGTTGGGAATGTCAAAGAACTTCTTGACCAGAGACTTAAGTTTTTGGGAGAGATAACCAAGAACAATTCATAGAATGATTTCTTGCAGGTGGTTTATAGTTTATATGGCGTATGAGTTCAAAGAGAAAACTACTCAAACCAAGTGTTCGCTCCATACCACAATAATGTCGGGTACACTGCTCTAAGGTTTTGGATATCATGTCTCGATGAACACAAGCAAAAGATACAAGTAAATAGGAAAGAGGAGATTATTGCAACGCTGGCCTTTTGTTTAGGAAGTATGAGCCGACATATGGCATTTATCACAGGTTGCCCGACAGTCAGTTTATTTTACTTCAAGGGAATCACAAGCCAGCAAGTTTTTCTTCATAATTTATTAAGCCAACCATTATCACTTAGACAAGAGTTACTGATTAAACAATTGCCAATGTCTAGCCCAAATGGTGTTTCTACAAATTATAAGAATGCATTAAAAAAATTCAAAAAGTAAAGGATAATTGCTGAACTTGCAAATTCAAGTAAAGAAGTCACCTGAGCGTGATGGAAGCAGGAAAAATGAAACCAAGGCAAACTGCAGCAGTTGCTCCAGTGAATTGGAAAGCATCCCAGATGCTTGGAATGAAATTTGCACCCAAGAAGATTAAAGCAATAAGCCCAATGGTAACTAATGCGAACCTCGTGTTTGCCTGATGAAAAGGTTGAGCTGAGGGAAAGAGGAGGCCATCCAAGTTGAGTCTTAATGGAAAGAAGACAATTGGAAATACTAGCATAAGATGAGCAGCATAACTAACACGAACAGCATCATTAAGCAGAGAACTGTAGGGAATGCCAAGGTTGGTGTCAAAGTTGGCAAGCACATCATCAAGAGTTGCATCACCAAATAGAAGGAACCCAAAGATGCTTGTCATCACGTAGACAGATGAGCATAAGGCAAGTGCTGTTCGCACAACTGGTTTTATCTGAGTAGAGTCTTCAAGTTCATTATCTATGCTGTGAACTGGAAATGATGTACACAATAATCAGTGATTATTAATCACTGGTTTAGATTCAGGTCAGATATTCATAGATCTATACCCAACCATAAGAACAGGCATTCCAATCTTAACTACGTTACCATGAGTGAACTAAGAAGGTTATTTGAATAGATTTATGAGTAAAAATGCTTAGTTCATGAACAGGCCAACAATCCAAATATTTCAAGACATCATTCAGATTCAGAAATTAGGCTATAAGGGTCAAAAGAATTGACCAGCATACTGGTCCACAATGGTAGTGAAACAAAAACAAGGCGACCTATTTTTGATGTACTAAAACATGCTGCTTAAAATAGAAAAAATATGCATCTTTGAATTTGATTTTTTGAATGATTCTGCAACCAGTCCTTAAGATGGCTACTACTGCCTACAAATTCATCAACCTATGCCCTATTTTTATCAATCATCAATTTTAACAAGAACATGGTTAAAATCCAGCTCACAGGTAAATTAGCATCGCATACCATTGAAATGGCAGATATATGCAGTGACAAGAACAGGGACTGTAGTGAAGAGTTTCCAGAAGGATGTCATGTCTGTTACATCCGGCATCAATCTGGGCATTGCTATACTTCCATTTATCAACTTGACAATTGTGATCCCCACAGTGATGATAAGAAATACAACTGCTAGTGCGACTGATAAGGCAGATGTATAACTTAAAGAATCTGCAAAGATACATGGCATAATCATTCTCCCTATTGAAGAACCAAACATAAAATGGTAAAATAATGATGTAATTATTACAAGCAGCTAAAAGCTAGTATAGGATTAAATTGGGCTGGAAAAGATATGATTTAGGAGTTCACATAGCAAAGAGAGCGAAATAGCAGGACAAGTGAATAAATAACATATGCAATATGGATGTTAAAAGCATTCATATCAAGCATAGTTCACAAGTAAGAACAAATAGCTAGAATGGAAAGTATCAATATTAACCCTTTTAGCAAAAAACCGAATTTTGAAAAAGAGCAAAAGCAAGTTTTCATCCATTTTACAAATAATGGTCTTCCTGAAGATCTTGATACATGGAAAGTTTCCTGCAAATAATTACTCTTTTGCTAAGAAGAGGGAAAAAAAAAGTCCTGCTAGTAAAGTAGCCATCAGGCCAGCACTCCAAATAACCAGAATCTATGCAAGGTGCCAAAAATACTGTAAATATAACACAGTTCAGTATCAACAATTGGTAAATCTCCTTTCTTTTTTCCTTTTGACTCGATGGTGATGCACATGAAAAAATGAGAAAGCAGCTAAATATTAACTCTTTCTGACCAAGTCAAGACAACTTACCAATTCGCTTAAAGCAAGCCAGTGGAGAAAATACAAAAAGTGTTGTGACAAGAAGAACAAAGGTTCGCGCATTCCACCAGTGTTCTCCGAACCAACCTTCAAGAACACCTGCATGGTGAGATCCACTTGAAGATGTTCCAGACAGCACATCACCTTCAGTTAAGCAAACACAGAACAAATTTCAGGTCTTTCAACAACCATTAAGCATGATCCAACTGGAGTAGAAGTGGGAACCACAAAAACATAAAAATTATAATATAAAAAAATCCACTAACTATATATAACTTCACAAGAACATATAGGCAGGTAATCAACGCAAGGAAATATAGCAATAAACTAACATACACATGACACATGACAGATAATGGAAAGAGATCGTACCAATAATAATCATGTACACAATGAGCACACCAACGTTATTGATTAAAACAGCAACTTGCAACATAATCCTTCCAGTCTTTCCAAAGGCATCCCCCATAAGTCCCCCATAAGAAGCACACTTCCCTGCCCTGCTAAACCTTAGCAACATCTCAATTGAAGCCTCTGCCAAGAAAGCCATGAAGATGATCAAGGAAACCCCAAGAACAAGGCCTAACACTTTCATGGTGGCAGGCAAAGCCATGATTCCCGCACCAACTATTGTAGTTGATAAATTGAACACAGCCCCAGTAAAGGAAGCTCCATTAAACTCATCAAAACCAACATCCTCTTGCCTTTTAGGCAATAAGGGAGCATTCTCATCAACCGGCTTGTGCCTCCTTGATTTCCTCTCCTTCTTCGAAGCAATATTTCCAGATGTCATCTTTCTATTATCTTTAACTGGTTTATCCAATCACAATTTTCAAACTTTACACAAAATCTACAAAACAGATTACCCTCCTACTGTCCGCTACAAGGATATCTGTGACATTAAAAAGGAGAAAAAAATCGCCTTCAAAACTGCACATTAAATGAAGCTTGAATATTAGATTCAGGTAATTGGCAAAGTGAAAGAATCCTGACCTGTTTACTTTTGTAGGAATCCAAATAGGAACTCAGTGCTTCGGATTTCAAATGAGCTTATCAGGATCAACTATAAAACCCAATAGCCCTCGACAGTACAATTTGCAAAGCCCAGCTTTAAAAACCTTTCAGAAATATTTTTATCCCTCGGAAACGATACTAAACCAATTACAAAGCAACCCAGATAACAAAACGTTGAATTGTTAAGCTATAAAACCAACTAAATATTCACAGTCCAAGAGCTAGGATCTTAGTTATTAAAATAAAAATCCCAGAAGTAACCATATATGAATGCCAACTCAATCAATTTATAGAGGCAAAGCAACAACTCTTGAAGACCCAAAGGGTAGAAATCAAGATTGAGGGATTTAAAAATCAAGAACTTGACGGAAACAAAGGAGCCAAATGTCAGAAGATAAAAGGGCTGTTGAGCTTTTACAAAAAGATGGATGTAATGTTTGATGTCTTGTCTTTGATTTATATAGGAACGAAATAATCAATCAGAAGAAAGAGAGCTTGTCGTGTGGAAGCACGGTCTTGTCTGTCTGGTAATGAAGAAATACACCCATTTACTCAAAACGAGAAAAATGACGATGGCTACATGTAAAGAATATAATAATTATAAGAACCGATCAGAGTCCACCTTGTTCAAAGCATATGTCGTGGATTGAACCAACCCAAGGCTTTCGTCATGAATTAACCTTACTCAAGCTCGGGTTATGAATAATATGATTAATCTGGTATTAATCTAGCTTTTAAAAAATCAAAATAATATTTTTTTAACTATTTTTTTTTTGAGTAGTTCCGCGGATTTTTGGTGGCCGGTGGTTATAAAACTGTAATGAGATTTTCGTTATTATGTTTAGCAGAGTAATTATTTAATATATCCAGAGATGTACTGTTTTTAAAACCTATGGAATATCCAAGAAATTTATTTCGCGTGCTATCACTTTGAGTTTAACTTAAAAATTTGGAATAAAAATTAATAATATTTAAACTGTTAAAAACTTTTTAGTATTGCTCAAACTTAAAAAAATCTATTTTTAGTTCAAATTTTAATAATTATCTTTATCTAATCTTATTAATTGAGCTAATAAAGAAAATTGAAGGAAAAAAATAAATTTATTCTAGCTAATTTGTTAAATTCTTGATTAAAGTTGTATAGTCTAATAAGTTGAATTAATTTATTTTATTTTATTAAATAATAAAAAAAATAAAAAAAAATAATTTATCATAACTCAATACTAAATAATAAAATTAAATAAAAATATTATATTAAAAAAATAAAACAAAACAACTTAAATAACCAATAAAACAAATACACAGCAAAGTGTGGCACGCGCGTCCTCCAAGGAGGCAACAAAGCTTAGACACGTGGGGTTAAGAAAGGCTCGTAGGCCGAGGCCACTATTTTTCTCCCTTGGAAGAAAATATTGTTGCCAGTAGAATCGAACTCGCAACCTTTACAACAAACACACGCAATTCATTGAATAAGCTATGACATGAAATTATTATAAAATAAATATATTAATTTGATTTATTATTCATATAAAAAATAAAATTTATTATCAATTCTTTTAGTAGAGAAATGGTAATAATTGTTGTATGAGAGAAAATAATTTCATGGATATATTTAATTTTGGTTATGCACTTGTTTGAAGTCATTTATTGTTTCTAATCAATTACAATATTTTTTTCAAAGAATTATTATAAATAATTAAAGATGTTATCATATAAAATAATATTTATTTAATTTCTCTAATAAATATAATTGGTTTTTAAATAAATATTTTATTTGAATATTTAGAAACTGGTTAAGGGATGTCCTCGTAACACTCATAAGCTTTTTCCAGCATTTATTATATATATATAAGGAATGTTGAAATCTATAAAATCTCAAATGCTAACTGCCAAATATGAGCAATTTTATGTGATTTTGTGTGATATTTAAATTTCTGTGTAAGTCCAATTAAAATAAAACCAGACTTGGATTATTTGCCAATTTGGATTGAAAAGAGTCTCTTGTTTTAAATAACCTATCGGGAAACAAAATTGGAAAACAAATTATGTAGAGGAAGCAGGAGGGTAGCATGCCGAGACCAAGAACTTGGAAAAATCCAACGTCTTACGTGTGATGGTCCAAATTTATTTATTAAAATAAAAACAAAAGTATTTATTATTGTGGGCGGAGAATTGCAAATTGGCAATGAAATGACGTAAAGAGGCATAGAGCAGCATCTCCTGCAAAGAGGTGCACAGAAGCTAACAGATGGGAGATTTGCTTGCTGATTGACATCCACGTTATCTTATTTCCAGACGTCTGATCCTTCACTAGTCGTAGCAGAACTGATTATAATAACCATCTAGGTGGTGGCAAGTGGTAAGAACTTGGGATAAGAACTTGGGATCAAGAGGTTTGCTCCCTCTGCGGTCTTAGGTTCGAGTCCTTGGTTACTCATATGATGGCCACTGGAGGCTTACATGGTCGTTAACTTCAGGGCCCGTAGGATTAGTCGTGGTGCGCGAAAACTGGTCCAGACACCCACGTTAATAAAAAAAAAAAACTGATTATAATGGTTTGACAGCTCGTCGTATACATAAATGTTAAATATTTAGACTTCAATAGTAAATAAATTTAAAGATATTAAATGTGTAATCTTACTTAGATTTATGTATATATAGGATTAAATATATAGTTGAATTCAAAGTTTAAACGTATTTAAACTTAATGATTAAATCTAATGATATTAAATTATACAACTCACTACTTAAAGATATTAAGTTTTAAAACTTGTTAAGATCATGGATAATTAGGATTAAGTTTTAAAACTTGTTAAGATCATGGATAATTAGGATTAGTGTATAATTGAATTTGAAAATATTAAGTATGTTATTTTAATAAATTTATATATATTTAGATTTAATAAATAATTAAATTTAAAAATATTAAATCTAATATTTTACTTTACCTCACAGTACTTGAGTTTAGTTTGTAACTAAACAAAAAAATATTAGATTGAAAACAATCCACACCCCACAAGTTTAAATATATTATATCTTATTTATTTTTTTATTTTAAAAATATTTTTTAAAAAAATAAAATTTTATTTTATTTGTTTTGCTTGAAATTAATATTTTTTTAGTGTTTTCATATCATTTTAATATGTTGATGTTAAAAAAATTAAATAAAAAAAATATTATTTTTAATTATTTTAAAATAAATAATATTTTTCAAAAAAACCACTACCATACTTACCATAAATTATAACCTTAATTTTAATCATTTTAAACTCAAGTTTAAGCAAAAATTAGGTAATAAGTTAAAAGGTATGGAGAATTCACTATTCACCCGCACTTAATACATTATGGATTATAATAGTAATTCATAGTGTATTTATTTTTTTGTCATTTTTTTTCCAAATTACGTTCTTTTCTTTCCAACTCTCCTTTTTATTTATTTATTTAAAATTATCTTTATTGATTTTTTTTTGATATGGAACTAGTTAAAAATTTAACTTTGTAATTTTTTTAAAAAAATATTGTCTATTGTTATGGTGTTTTTCCTTTTTTTTTATTTTTTATAATTATATTTGTTGATTTTATTTTTTAAAATATTGAGTTGATTGAGAATTTAGTTTTGTAATTTTTTTCTTTAAAACATTGTTGATTGTTATAATGTTTCTCTACATGTTTTTTTATGATTTTTTTCAAAATTATTTTATTTTATTTTATTTTTAATATCGAGTTAGTTAAAAATTACAATTACAATATGTGGAAAAAATACTATAACTTTCATCACAAATTACTATGAATTGCCATAATTTGTTTTTCCCACGTGGTTTTTTTCTAGTTTCTTTTGTGTTTTTTTATAATTTTATTTTTTAAATTATCTTTATCATTTTTATTTTTTTAGTGTTAAACTTATTAAAATTTAACTTTTTAATAAATTTTAATTATGCAGGGAAAATATTGTAACTTTACTCACAAAACATTGTAAATTGCTAGAATGTCACTCAACACGATTTTTTTTCTTATAATTTTTTTTTTAAATTATCTTTTTAAATTTATTTTTTTTTAACATAGAGTTAGTTGAGAATTATAACTACAAATCATTACAAATAAAATTAAATCATGAGAGGAAGCATTATACCTTTCATTACAAAACACTGTGAACTGCTATAGTGTTTCTAACATGGTTTTTTTGTATTATTTTTTTCTAAAATTTTCTATTTTGATTTTATTTTTTTAATATTCAGCTTATTGAAAATTAGCTTTGTCATTTTTTTTTAATATTAAGTTAATTAAGAATTATAATTACAATAAAACTAAATCATATAAAAAGATGTTATAAATTTTCTTACAAAATATTATGAATTGCTACAATATTTTTCTAAATAGTTTTTTAATTATTTCTTTTAAAATTATCTTTGTTAATTTTATTAGAAAAAATATTATAGTTTTCCTCACAAAACATTGTTAAATGCTACAACGTTTTTTCTCACAGGTTTTTTTTCTTTCAAAATTATTTTTATTATTTTTTAATATTAAGATGATAAATAATTTAATTTTATAATTTTTTAAATTTTTTATTAACAAAAAAACTAAATCATATGGTAAAAACATTATATTTTTCTTTACAAAATACTATAAATTATTTTATTCGATCGCTAAATTTTTTAATCACCAATATATATTTTTTTGTTATAAAATATTAATTTTATTATATTTTTAGTTTTATTACTTATATAATAATGATTTATAATTATAGTATTATTAAATATATTTATTTTATAAACATGGAGCAACAAGCAAGCATGTTATCTTGTAGCTTATATAAAGTACATCTGTTCATAAATGTAATAATGGAGATGGATCCAAGGAAGCCACGTTTTTCGCGTAGTTTTATCATCATTGAAGCGACAGTTCTGACAGGGGAGCTAAAAATTATTATAATAAAGTTGTATCCACGTTGGCGATTTTGTCTATTTATAATAATCAATTAGGAGACTAATTCCCCCCCAACCCATTAGTTAATTCTGTATTCTTCATCATGGGCAGGCCTTACTCACCATGAATAAGACTACATTAAAAACATGGAAGGCTTACTAATCATGATTACCCATTCTAATTCTATAATCAACATGAGGCTATGGTTGCGCCACCTAGGAGGAAATCCGTGATTGTGATACGCTATGAATCTAGACCAAGCAATTTACTGGCATGTTCTCTTTAAATATGAAGCATTATTAGCTTCACACATGAGTAGTTTACTGATTAATGAGAAAGATCTCAGATTAGTTTATTATAAAACAGAGCTAAATTACAATTTTGAGGCTGTTCTAGCAGAGGGAATGAGCTCAGGAGCCACGAATGGAGTCTTCGTCACATTTTCACGTGTTCTTGTGCCTGCGTCGCGAGAGAAATTGTGGGTTGTGACGGTGAAGGGTGTGGGTCCATGAGCCCAATAGCCCAAGAAAAGTCATGATAATGCAAGTAATGGTCCCCCAGTTTCACCATCAAATAACCATTTTCACTTCGACGCGGGGACACGTTCAAGCGAGGGAATTTTGGTGCAAGAAGTTCTGACAAAAGAAGAAGCAGGTGGGCTATGAGTGGCCATGCTTGACTTTTATCGCCGATCCCATCCCATAACTTGAAAGTTTATTGTGTCTCTCTTGGACATTGTCATTGGACTTGAGGTAATTTTTTAAAAATAATATAGAATGTTTTGATGATTAATTAGTTATAAATTTAAATTTTATTATTTTTAATTATTTAATAAAAATTAAATATAATGTAATTTTTAAAGTTAAAAGCTTTTACTAAAAAAACATGTTAGATAAAATTTAAATTATTAAGTTAAGAAGGTTTTTTAACATATATTTACTCTAAAATTATTTAAAGAAGTTAAAAAAAGAAATTATAAGGTTCCCACTTGTCACAATTTACAACATTTTGCACTTAAACTTTTATTCATTAAGACATTGATTTGCATGGCAAGCAATTTTGAGAAATTTTTTCATACAAAAATTAAATAGAGAAGGCCGTTTAAAATCCCATTAAGAACAAATCTTGTTTTTATATATAAAAGTTAAAAATAATTAAAAAAAAAACTCTCTACCTAAAGATCAAAATGTTGATAGAGTGCCAAGTTTTTCTTCACTTGAAGGGTGCTAGATTAAAATAAAAAACAAGATGCACCGGTGGAGTCTACGTGGATGCTCATCTAATCTCTCTAGCATTTAAATATTTCATGGATAGCATAAGGCTTCTTCTTCTCATTCACAGGGAACCTTCTTTCCGTTTCCGTGCAAGGATCGAATAGCTTCCGATGTCTTGTATTAAGTCAACTTCTAGAAGTTATAATTTTGTTATATTGATAATATAATATTTTTATTAGTTTTAGTTTTCTTTTAATTTTTTAACTGTTAAACATAATTTATTTTCTAATAAACAAAATACATCAATCAAATTTATGGTAGATAAATAATATATTTTGATTAAACATTACGTGAAATTAGATAGAAATTACCCTGTAATAGTCAAAATCATTAATTATCCAGATTACTTAGCATGCCACTCATTATTTTTTAATGAAAATAAAAAAAATCAAAGTGAGGAATAATTTTTTTTTTATTGTTATTAAACTTAATTAAGTTATCCAAACTTGAAACTTCCAACAAATTCCTTGTCTAGTTTAAATTTTAAAGTGTTTGAGCATCTTTTTTATTTATTTATTGATGATTGATGAAAGTTTATAGTATTTTAAAACTATAAATTAAATAATTTAAAATAAGTAAAATAATATTTTTTTGAGGTGTGAGTATATTACTGCTTTTTAATATATTGTGTTTGGTTGAGACCTGTTGAATCATTTTGTTTTTTTTTGTATTATGTTTTTTCCTTAACTGTGTTTTTATTGGGTTAAGTTCGGATAAAATTAAAAATTTTAATTATGGACAAAATTGAACCACATAGAGAAACATATAAAAGTTAATAAAGAATTATAATCTAAATTAAAGAGATATTAGAAGTGAATCAAATGAATGGAGAAAATACAAGAGGGGACTTCCATTTTTTTAATGTAATTTTTGGTAATTATTATTTTAATTGCTATTTTTAACAATAATTATTGTTAAATTTTGTAAAATTAATGCCCAAAAAATAATGGAATGGTATCCAAAATTATGAGTACATAGGAAATGCAAAATGAAAGAACTTTTTGAAAAAAAAGTTGAAAATATAATTAGAACGATAAAATTGAAAAATCAAAACTCTAAAAAAAAAAAGGAGCAAACAAGAAAATAAAAAAAATATTACTTGAAAGCAGCCAAATAAAATGAAAGTTTTATGATGCATGTCATATTTTTTGAGTGATTTTCATTATAAAAAACCCATTTTATTTTAGTATTTTTTTTATCTTGTAAGCATATTATTAGATTTTGACTTTTTAATTATCTAGGTTACTTAGCTTCTAAGAATTATATTTTCACACCAATTTATTAATTATTCTTTATCTTTAACCATTTTATTTTTGAAAGGGTATTTAGAAAAGTCATTGAAACCGCACTTCTTAAAAATTTGAAATGTTTTTATGTTTAAAATTAATTTTTTTTATGTTTTTAGATCATTTTATATGTAAATATCAATAATAATTTTTAAAAAATAATAAAAAATTATTTTGATGTATTTCTAAACAAAAAATATTTTAAATCACAACCGCTATCACACTTCTAAACACTTCTTAAATTCTATTTTTAATCCAAATCTTTTATCCTTTTTTTTTAAGATAACTTAAATAAATTTATTTTCTTTTTAATTTAGAAGATTAAGCTTGAGATTTGAGTTTCTAAACCAGATCTCACCAATCAAGCAAACTAATTTCCACGAAACCTTTTTTCATCATTTGAAATTTCTCCTTTATATATATATATATCACTTTTTAGACATTAAATATAATACAAATAAAAAATAAATTTATTCATTAATAATAGTGAAAATACACAAAATCAAAAAAATAAAAAATGATAAAAAACAATGCAGCTTTAAACCTTGTTTGTTTTTATGGTGGCTTCTGCGTTAAGTTGAAACCATAAAATTATACTATTAAGTTTTTAGATCATTTTGATATGTAAATATCAATAATAATTTTTAAAAAATAACAAAAAATTATTTTGATATATTTCTAAACAAAAAATATTTTAAATCATAACCGCTATCACACTTCTAAACACTTCTTAAATTCTATGTTTAATCCAAATCTTTTATCTTTTTTTTTAAGATAACTTAAATAAATTTATTTTCTTTTTAATTTAGAAGATTAAGCTTGAGATTTGAGTTTCTAAACAAGATCTCACCAATTCAAGCAAATTAATTTCCACGAAACCTTTTTTCATCATTTGAAATTTCTCCTTTATATATATATATATCACTTTTTAGACATTAAATATAATACAAATAAGAAATAAATTTATTCATTAATAATAATGAAAATACACAAAATCAAAAAAATAAAAAATGATAAAAAACAATGCAGCTTTAAACCTTGTTTGTTTTTATGGTGGCTTCTGCATTAAGTTGAAACCATAAAATTATACTATTAAGTTAGCATGTCAACCACATTTTTAAACTCATGGGACCTGTGATTTTTATGTTCCAACTACAAGTTCAGTTGAGCGAGTGTGACTTGTTTTTATTGAATACTGACCACAATTGCATAATGTGTACCAACACTCCATGAGACAGTTGAATTATTTTTTAAATTAAAACAAAAAAAATTATTTTTTTTAAAATATATTTTTAAAACATAAAAACAAACAATCACCCATACTTGTACATGTGAAGCTACAGCAGCCAGGTAAAGATGCCTTTGGTAATATCGAGTATCATTACAAAGAAAGTGGTGAAAATTTAGTCAAATTCTCAGCTACTATATCTGAGATGGGCATTAGCAGTTACATTCTGAATAAGGTGGCTTTCACATTAATCAATGGAACCGGAATAAACCTAATCTTTCTTTACCTCTTTCTAAACTCTTCTGTTTCTTTCAAGAGTTTTAAATTATCATTTTTTTTTCTTTTTTGATTAGGGAATAAGTTCTGCCTTTTGGGCGTGTTGTCTTTGTACACCATTCAAGTCCTTGGTTTGAACATTTTTTACTTTGTTATGTGAACTCCTGTTCAGGCAAATTAAGAACATCACGCTAAGTCCCTACTTTGAACATTTAGTTTAGAAACATTGCAAACTCTTTAGCCTTCGAGCGTAATTTTATACACATCTGACTCCCATTCAAGCACCGCAATTAATAGAACTTGCGTCATGGATTAATGTTGGGTTCTAAATTCCTTTCTTTATATCCTTTCTGTTTACAGTTGGACAAGGCCCAGAAAAGTGGACCTGTTAGTGAAAAGTGGCATCCGCAGATTCTATATCTGAGCTTGAGACTCTTGAGAAGAATAGATGCAGGACTGCTTAGCTTTAAGCATGTTTTCATGGCGATGTTCATATCACTGATTTCGGCAATAGTATACATGTCAGCCACAGAAGCTTCCGTTTTGGTGAGAGCAATGTTACTTGTTGTGCTAGAAGCCCAGCAGAGCAGCATTAGGCACAAGCTTATGTGACAGATCAAGAATGACCTAGAAGATTTTATTTTGGCAACTTGATTTTCTGTAACAGACACACAAATCAGGAGGCAAATCTTTGGAAATGATAAATAGCTCTGCTCGGTTCAATCTAATGCAAGGTTGGATTTTTTTACTTCTTTTGAATAGAATCATGTGCGCTACAGGAAGAAATTTACTGGGACTAAGGGCCAATCTTGCTCTATATTTTGTTTTTAACTAAAGGGCACGCCAAAATCAGAAAAATGAGGAAAGAATAAGTTCTATCAGAGAAGAAATCAAGCAATTATGGGAAAGAACAGTGGTCATATGGTTAGATTCCGATCACTCGACTGAGCAATAGATGCAGTTCTGATCAACGGGCATTGGAGATGGGACGGCCTATCATAAATCTGGCAAACAGGCTGGCTTGGATAGCCCAACCGAACAAGAAAGTGAAGGAGAGTCCATTTTCACTTTATTACAGAGCGAAGGTGCAGCGTCCACCGTGGTCCATGACCATGCAGAGTGTTATCAGCAAAGAGGGAGAGAAAGATTTTTTATTTGAGTTCAAATTAATTACTTTTCATTAAGCATTATTTTACTTAGTTCCCCAAACACATTGTTTTATTTAGTTCGTTATGGTGCCAATATTAAAAACACACCATATGCTTGCAGGTGTGGAACGGTAGAGTTTTCCATTCAGTTATAAAAGTGTAACGGAATGCATGCATTACACATGCAAATGAAATGAAATACGAATGACGTTTCTTGAAGCCAAGAACTCTACTCTTCCTTCATTCTCTGTGAATTACTCTCTATAGCCACCACGGCTAAACAGTAAAACCCATGACAACGTTAGCCTATTCTCACCACTAACCATTCATTCTCTTCCTTCGCTAGACCCCATACAGGTAGGCACCATAAGTGTTTCACCCGTGACAAGTGGTATTAGAGCTGACCATCCCTGGACCACCACCATGCCACTGGACACCAGATCATCAGAGTTCAAACGCATGGAAGAGTCCATAACAGCAATAAGGCAAGACAGTGGCCAGAAATATGAGATGCTGATGGATACGCTGAAAGGACAAGGCATAAAACTCGATCAAACCATTGAAAACCAAGGAGCTCAAATCAATGATATCAGGAACATGATGGCGACCATGGCACAACAAATAGAGTTTACCTTGCTAAAACTATCTCACACTACAGGAGACTCAAGTCATAACATGGCAGGGCACACCCCAAATCCAGAAGGGGCAGAGGGTAGAAACAAGGGGTTGCAGGAGGATAGGATATCTAGCTACAGGGTACACAAACCAAAACATTTTTTCCTAACCTTAATGGGGAAGATGTGCACAAATGGCTTTTCAAATGCACACAATACTTCGAGATGGAAGACGTGGCTGATTCAGAGAAGCTGTAAATAGCATCTTACTATGAATGAAGTTGCTCTTTATTGGCATCAAAACTTTCTGAGAAGTTTGGGAAATCAAAAGGCATCGTGGAAGGACTAGGTGGAGGCTATTTGTTATCGGTTTGGAGGACAATAAGACCCCTTGGAAGAACTGATGGAGCTTAAGCAACAGGGAAAACTAGAAAAATATATCCAAGAGTTTGACATCTTATGGAATAAGACAGAAATGAGCGAGAAGCAAGCCTTGGTAATATTTTTAGGCTGATTGGAATTAGAAATAAAGGACACAGTTAAGATGTTTGAGACCAAAATCCTTAAACATGCTTATAATTTAGCTAGGTTGCACTTAAACATGCTTATAATTTAGCTAGGTTGCAGGCCAACACTCTAGCATATATGAAATCTCCTAGCTATGTCAAGAGGTTCCCTGGTGGTTTCACAAACCGTTCCCCTCAAACCCTTACAAACTTACCACCCAACACCACAAATAACATTACAAACACCCATCCGATTTCACAGAAAACCACCCCACCCTCCTGGCCCAGTAACCCCAACAGTAGTTACAATAAAAACAACATTAAACCCACAAAATCCATAAGAAGCCAAGAATTTGAAGACATGAGGCTGAAAGGGTTGTGTTTTTGGTGTGATGAGAAGTTTGTTCCTGGTCACAGGTGTAGGAATAAAAGGGTATACTCACTTAGTATTGTTGAAGAAAAAGATGGGGGACTAGAGGAAGAATTAACCGAATAAGAAATAAATGTATGGGAGCTCATTCCTCACATTTCCTTGGATGCTCTAGAAGGAACCATAGGGCTAAACACCTTGAAGGTCAATGGAAAGATAGAGAAGACAACAGTTTGCATTTTAATAGTCTCAGACAGCACCCACAATTTCTTAAACACAACTGTAGCCCTTAAGTTACAGTACTAGTTGACAGCCATAAACCAATGATCCTACAAGCAGCTAATGGAGAGAAGATGGTATGCTAATCCATGTGTAAGGGGCTGAGTTGGAAGATGTAAGGGATAAGCTTCCAGGTAGACGTGTACATCATTGAGCTTAGCAACTGTGAGATGGTGTTGGGAATACAATGGCTTTCCTTGTTAGGGGACATATTATACAACTACAAGCACTTATGGATGTCCTTTGATTGGCAAGGGTAGAGGATCTTACTCAAGGGAGAAAATCCACCCAAGTTCCAAACTATTGAATTGAAATAGTTGAGTTCATTAGTGGGAAATCACAAACAAGTAGCGGGTTACTTCTTATGTAGTCTAAGCACAATAAAGGAAGAAAAAGGGAAGGCAACAGACTCAGTAAAACGAGTTTCTCAGTTCGAGGACATCAAGGATAATCATCTGCAGCATCTACTTCAGTCACGTTTGGATTTGTTCAAGGAGCCAAGTGGACTGCCATCACCGAGAACTCAAGATCATAGAATTCCTTTTAAGATTGGGAGTGAAACGATCAATTTGAGACCCTATCGCTATGTAGGACTACAGAAGGATATCCTAGAGGGGATGGTAAAAGAAATGCTCGAGGCGGGGATCATCAAGACTAGCAACAGTCCTTTCACTTCTTCAGTAATTCTAGTTAAGAAGAAAGACGCCACATAGAGATTTTGTGTGGACTATAGGGCACTGAACAAGCTTACCATCAAGGATAAATACCCCATTCCAATGATTGAAGAACTGTTGGAGGAATTAGTGGGAGCAACAACATTTTCCAAGATCAATCTTAGATTAGGGTATCACTAAATCAGAATGACTGCAGGGGGAGAGTTTAAGACAGCATTCAGGACTCACAGTGGCCATTACGAATTCCTGGTCATACCATTCAGCCTAACCAATGCCCCAGCTACCTTTCAGAGCCTCATGAATGAAGTTTTCAGGGATCACTTAAGGAAGTTTATTTTGGTGTTTTTCGATGACATTTTAGTTTATAGTCGTACCTTAACCGATCATTATAAACACCTCGAGATAGTCCTGGAAATATTAAGAGAGCATTAGTTAATGACTAAGGCTAACAAATGTTTTTTCAGTAAAAGTCAGGTGGAATATTTAGGCCATATTATTTCCGCGCAGGGTGTGGCAACTGACCCTCTTAAGATACAGGCCATTTCAGATTAGTCGATTCCTCTAAGTCTAAAATAGCTAAGGGATTTTTTGAGACTGACGGGATATTATCGAAGATTTGTTAAAGGTTATGGAAGCATTTCTAAGCCACTTACTTCTCTGTTGAAAAAGGGAGCTATGGGGTGGAATGAAGAAGCTGCGCATGCATTTACCCTCCTGAAGAGCTTAATGACAAGTGCTCCGGCCTTAGCTTTACCTGATTTTAACAAACTATTCGTGGTGGAAACAGATGCGTCCAAGGCAGGAATAAGTGCAGTACTAATGCAAGGACATCCCATTGCTTTCATAAGCAAATCACTAGGAACAAGACAACAAAGCCTATCTATCTATGAGAGGGAGATGATGGCGATTATGCAAGCAGTCAACAAGTGGAAACATTATTTATGGGGACGACATTTCCACATTAGGACGGACCACATCAGCCTCAAGTACCTCCTACATCAGAAGTTGACAACTCCAGCTCAACATTTATGGTTAGTTAAACTTTTGGGGTATGATTATGACATTGAATATAAGCAGGGGAAGGAGAATGTCCCTGTCGATGCCTTATCCAGAATTCCAAGCAGGGACCTATATGCTATGACAACTTCCACTATTTCTACCAGTTTAATGGAGGAGATCAAACAGTCTTATGATTCCGTCATACAGCTTATCATTAAGGATCTACAATAGTCGACAACTTCTCATCCACACTACACTTGGGTGAATGACCATCTTAATAGAAAGGGAAAGGTGAGGAATGGTAACAACGATGAGCTGCGAGTTAAACTAATAGCTATGTTCCACAATTTAGTCATGGGAGGGCACTCAGGAATGACTGTGACTACTAAGACAGTAGGAAGCTTATTCTATTGGAAGGGGCAGTAGAAGCAGATAAGGCAATACATCAGGGAGTGCAATGTCTGCCAAAGAAACAAGCATGAAAATGTGGCCAACCCTGGACTTCTACAGCCATTACCAATTCCATTCGCACCCTTCATTGATATCAGTATGGATTTCATAGCTGGCCTGCCTAAATCGGATGGAAAAGATGTCATTATGGTAGTGGTGGATCAATTTAGTAAGTATGCTCATTGCATGGCACTAAGCCATCCATATTCTGCTCCTATGGTTGCCAAAGTTTTTATGGAAAATGTGTATAAACTCCATGGGCTACCTGCTTCTATCACCAGCGACAGAGACCAGGTGTTCCTCAGTAGATTTTGGAAAGAATTGTTCAGTATGCAAGGAGTTAATCTATACTATTCCACAGCTTATCACCCACAGATGGACGGTCAAACAGAGATAGTTAACAAAGGCATAGAGCACTAAAGCACTAAAACAGAGGTGATTAACAGAGTTAGAAGGCATCTGCAACTTGCTCAAAACAGGATGATCATTAGTGCAAATAAGATGCGGAGCGACAGGAGCTTTAAGGTCAAGGACTGTCTACCAAAAGCTACAACCCTACAGACAACAATCTATTTCACACAGATCATCACATAAGTTAGCTGCAAAATATTATGGTCCTTACGAAGTGGTAGCCAAGGTGGGGACTGTAGCCTATAAGCTCGATCTGCCAACCTCTTCCATGATCCATCCCGTGTTCCACGTTTCCCAGCTCAAGAAGCATATAGGAAACCAAATTGTGCAGAGATCCCTTCCAGTCATCGATTGTGCTCCTCCCTTGCAACCTGGAGCCATACTGGAAAGACGTATGACTAGGCGAAACAATCAGGCTACCACTCAAGCACTCATACATTGGGAAGGGTCACCACCAGTAGATGCAACATGGGAATTCATTGATGAGTTGAAGCTGAGGTTTCCAACATTCAACCTTGAGGACAAGGTTGGTTTCGAGGGGGGCAATTATTATCAGCAAAAGAGGGAGAGAAATATTTCTGATTTGAATTCAAATTAATTACTTTCCATTACGCACCGTTTTACTTAGTTCCCTAAACACATGGTTTTACTTAGTTCGTTATGGTGCCAATATTAAGAACACACCACACGCCTGTAGGTGTGGAACGGTAGAGTTTTCTATTCAGTTATAATAGTGTAACGGAATGCATGTATTACACATGCAAATGAAATGAAATGATATATGAATGACGTTCCTTGAAGCCAGGAACTCTACTCTTCCTTTATCCTCTGTGAGCCAAATGTAAACACTGAAACCCATAACAACGTCAGTCTATCCTCACCACTAACCATTCATTCTCTTCCTTCGCTAGACCCCATACAGGTGGGCACCATAAGTGCTTCACCCGTAACACAGAGCATTTAGTTCTTTCACATGATCCTATCGCTTGGCAACCAGTGAAACGATTAAAAGAATTGCTAAGGTATAATATCAAGATCTTTGTTCCCAGATTTGTGGATAACCAAAATGATACACCATCGAGAGGACAAGAATGCAGCGTACAATTTTTGAAGGTCTTCCTTTCTGAATCTGGGAAGTGATTTGATACGGTTTTACAACTTGAAAATGCTCCTTATGGATGTCTTACATTGCTGTAAATTGACAACAAAAACTCGAGACAGATTTTATCCGGATTCTGGAGGTATTTGATGGCCAGTTTTCCAACATCATTTCTGATCCAAGTTTTTTTTTTTTTTTTTGATAACTCAACTGCCGCAGTTTCCCCTTTCCAGGATTTCACAAGAGTAAGCGACATGTACCCGCCTGGGTGAGAAGCTCAATTGGAAAAAGCAATGTGCCTGGATAGTAATCTGAGGTTTGGCGTAGGCTCTCTATTGTACCAAACAAGAATGTTAACACTGCGTAACCTACAATCTTACTGAATCCTCAGGACTTCTCAAACCCTTAATTCTAAGATCCAGCCATCAACATGTTAAACTACTGTATGCGCAGGTTCTTAGCTCTTCTAGCTGCGCAGGTTCTTAGCTCTTCTAGCTGCGCAGGTTCTTCCACTTCCTCATCAAGCAAAACATCACAATCAGGTATATATCCAACTGACTGCATCTCTCCTATTAGCACTCCAAGTTTCTCATATATCTCTTCGTGTCTTGGGTGGCCTTTGTCTCCAACAAGAAATGCATGCACTTCATCTTTCAATTCAATCCAGCTACAACCCGGTTCCTTTTTCAGCTTATTATGCCTCATCATCTTTCTCATCACCGAAACATTACCCCACATTCCTGCGTCAGCATAAATGTTTGATAGAAGAACGCAAGCAGAAGAGTCTTGCGGATCCAATTGCAAAAGAGCCCTACTTGCTTCTTCTGCAACCTCTACATTCCCATGGATCTTGCAAACACTAAGCAGATTTCTCCAGATAACAGCATCAGCTTCGAAAGGCATCTTTTGAACAAGATTCAATGCCTCATCAATGCGCCCTGATCTCCCTAGTATGTCAACCATACACGAATAGTGCTCAGATTGAGGATCTAAACCGTACTCACTCAGCATGACATCAAAGTAATGCAACCCTTTATCAACAAGCCCCATGTGTGCACATGCTCTGAGGACGGAAACAAAAGTTGCATGATTTGGCTTTACATTCACAAATTGCATACGCTCAAAAAGTTTTAATGCCTCTTCTCCAAGACCATGATAAGCATAACCACAAAGCATGGCGTTCCACGTTACAAAATCCCTGTTAGGTGCTTTCTCAAACATCAGCTGAGAATCTTGCATGTTTCCACACTTTGAGTACATATCAACAAGAGTGCTGCATATGTACACATCTGATTGCAGTTCCTGCTTGATAATTCGAGCATGTATTTGCTTCCCAAGACCAACAGTGGCTAAATTTGCACAAGTATCAAGAACTGCTGCATAAGTGAAGTTGTCTGGGTTTACACCCATTTCCAACATTCTTGAAAAAAATTTGTGAGCATCCTCACTTTGTTGAAGCAGAGAGAATCCAGAAATAATAGCATTCCAAGAAACCATTGTCTTTTGTTCTGTTCTGTCATGGATTTTATCCGCTTTTTCAATCATTCCACACTTGCAGTACATATCAACAAGGGCAGCTCCCACAAATGAGTCAAAACCCATTCCAGATTTTATAATTCTAGTATGGATCTCCATGCCGGTGTTTAAAGCTTGTCGACCAGCACAAGCTTTCAAGACACTGCCATAAGTGAAGTCATCAGGTTCCATTCTTGAGTGAATCATTGATGCAAAATGGGCAAGTGTTTCCTCTTCATTTCCATTCTGCTCACATGCTGCAATAATTGCATTCCAAGAGACAGCATCTCTCTTTTCCATCATATCAAACAGATCAGCAGCTTCAGCAAGAGCCTTGCATTTACCATACATGTCAAGGATGGCATTTGCAACACAAATATTTGACGTAGAAATACTCTTAACTGCTAATCCATGAACTTGACGCCCCTCCAAATCTCCTCTGATGGATGCACAAGCATTTAATGCTCCAGATAGAGTTATTTCATCAAAACCAAGGCCAGTCTTCAACAGAAGCTGAAATGACTTCAAAGCTTGAAAGCCTCGATCACTTCTGGCATACCCAACGATAATGGCATTATATGATTGCAAACTACATTTCGGCATTGAGCTAAGTACCTTTTGAGCATCTGCCATCCTGCCACATTTTGCATACATATCCAAAGTGGCAGTTCCTACAATAATATCAGATCCAAAAGCACTCTTTAAAGCATGGCTATGCAACTCTTTACCCAATCTTAATGCTGACAATCCTGCACAGGATCTGAAAAGACTAGCATAGATAGATTGACTAACCCCAACTCCCAGCCCTTGCATCTCCTTGAACAACTCTAAACCCTCAACATTCCGATCATTTTGAACACAACCAGCAATCATTGCACTCCAAGAAACCCAATTCTTCTCAGGAAGTTCACTAAAAACTGAAAGTGAATCATCTAATCTCTTACACTTTGCATACATACCAAGCAAAGCACTCCCAGTGACCACATCACAATCAAATCCAAACTTCACCACAAGTCCATGAACCTGAACTCCCATATCACACACTTCCAAAGCCCCACAAGCTTTCAAAACAACAGAAAGACTCGCTCGGTCAAAACCCACACCGCACCTCCCCATCTCCAAAAAAACATCAATCGACTTCCGACACTCACCATTCTGCAAAAACCCGGAAATCACTGAATTCCATGACACCACGTCTCTCTCCGGCATCTCACAAAAAAACTTTCTCGCAATATCCATTTCCCCACAACTAGCATATCCAGAAATAATGGAGTTATAAGAAACCACATCCCTCAGATACATCTTATCAAACACCTTGCACGCATAGCCCAAATGCAAACATTTTATATACATTTGCATCAAACAATTGGACACAAAGGTTGTAGGTTCAAACCCACAAAAAATCATTCGAGCATGTGCTTGTTTTCCAGGATTCAGAGAGTTTTGTTTCGAGCATTCTTGGTAAATATGAGAAAAGGTTCTGATCTTGGCGGGTGGTTGGGTTTGGTTTTGAGCGAGTGTGGAGAAAGTGTTGGTGGGTACACGTGGGATTTTCTTGTATAAAGGTATTGCGTGGTAAGAGAAGAAAAGCCTTGTTAACAGCCATAATTGAGAGGTGTGGACTGCCATGAACCATGACTCTCATGCTTGGCGGGTCTTGCAGCTTTTAAAATTCTGTTGTTATCGTCCTCGAGAATAGGTTAACTACAAAAACGTCCCTAATGTATATTCTTGTCAGCAATATTATCCTTTAACAATTGTTTTAATCAATTTTGTCCCTTACCCAAATCATCGAAAAAGCTCCGAAAGTTGCGGGATAACTTCAATGATCATCCACTACCAAAATCTGGTCGTACCAATTATTTAGTCACTTGGTATATATTTTTATTTATTTTAGCAATAAAGACATTATGAGATTCCTTTTTTAAACCATTATTAGTGAGTGTTTGCTTTTATATTAAACTTGTTTTTGTTAAATTTTTTTTGTTGAAAATGTTATTAAATTAATGTTTTTAAAGTGTTTTTTTTAATGATTTTGATGTGATGTTACAAAAAAATATAAAATATAAAAAAATATTTTGATATATTTTTAATTAAAAATTATTTTTAAAAAATAACTTGCATTACATTATCACACACCTTACATGAGTCAAAATATTTAGATGATTACAATGCTTTTAAAGAAGTAGAAAAAATTTAAAACTCAAATTATTGATTCAAGTAGGTTAAGAGTGTTTGGTATTGCGGTAGCTGTTATGTTTGTGATTTGAAAAAAATTATTGTATAAAAAGTATTTTTAGTTGAGATTGGTTTGAAAAAATAGGTATTTGGTTAAAACTGTGGTTAAAATTGATGTTGAAGAAAAAATAATTTAATGTGTTTGATTAAAAATACTTTTGAAATTGAGATTATAAAATAATTTTAATATATATATATATATAT
>SRLM01001182.1:0-19691 GCA_015708895.1 Populus ilicifolia | reverse complement strand
ATTATATATATATATATATATATATATTAATTTTTATTTTATATGTATTTTTTAAATAAATTATATATATATGATTTATTTAATACCACTTCTTTGTGATTTTCCCATTCATTTAGCTTTTTTTAGATTGCAATTATTTTTAATAATATTGAATATTTTTAATTTTTAAAGAAGTTGATATGATTCATTTGTGTTTTCTTTAAAATTTTTTTTTATATATTAATTTTTTATAAAATTTTAAATATATCCAATCTTGCATAATATCTTTTTTCTTTTCTTTATTCAATAAATTTTATGTCTATATTGATTTCTATGAGAAATTTATTTTAATAAACAAATTTATTAAGTACAATGGGGTAATTTACTCTTGTTGAGATATTAAATATCTTGATTTATATTTTTTTCAATTTCATTTTTATTTATTGTTGATGTTTTTTTTCCATGTCTTTACGCAATGAGTATTGATTTATTTAATTACATTCGTGCATAAGTTTTTTGATTTACTTCTAGGAATTTTTTATTTAAAAAAACAAGTTTAAAGATTCTACACGTTCAATTTTTTTTTAATTATGTTTTGATGTTTTAGGTTTTATCCTTATTTTTATGATTTTGTATTTTTTCCTTGAACTTTTTATAAAATTTTTATTTTCTTTAATCTCACCTTTCAATCCAAGTTTATGTTGTATTTTTTTTTTAATTTTTATTCTTTTGATTCTTTTCCTTTGGTTCATGTCTTTATTCTTTTTAATTTAACTTTCAAATTAAAAAAAAAAGACTGTTAATAATATAGTGCATTTCCCTTTCATCTGACAAATAATTAGCATTGTTTCTCAACTTTCAACTCTAAAGCATTTTCTAAACTGATGATGCAAGCTTCATATTTATGTTTTTGATGCACTTAAACAACAACTTTACTGAAACAAGATATTGTGTCTTTTCTAGGGATATTATTACTACTCCGGCCTTATTCCCTGATATGTTTACAACTCTATCAAAGTATATGGTCCACCATTCATTCATTCAACCACCATCCTCAACTGATAACACATCCTAATTAGAAAGATCAAAATTTAATGGATCATAGATTTCTACAACATTATTTGCTAAATGATCAGCAATTGTACTACCCTTTATGTCATTCAGATGATATCATATTTTACCAATAACACTTACCACCTTGCTATTCGTTTTGACAAGTAAGGCTTTTCATAAATATATTTAAGCAAATTCAATTTTGATATCAACTAGGTAGTGTAATGCAACATATATTGCTTAAGCCTTTTTGCATTCCAAAACAAAGCAGCACAACATAACCTTTTTATAACAATGTACCAGGATTTATAATTATTAAAATTTTTACTCAAGTAATAAAGGGCTTGTTCTTTTCTCATAGATTGATCATGCTAGCCTAACAAGCACTAATAACTATTTTTGTCACTGTTAAATACAAGATTAAAGGTCATATCAGCACAAAGGGTGACACGACGAAAAGATTGATGTCTTCTTTCAAGTGCAGGAGTGTCGAAGTAATAAATAACCCGGCAAGACCGGGGTCGAATCACAGGGAGGTTATTGTACAAATTATAAATATCAACAATACAACAACAACAACAACAACAACAATAACAATAACAACAACAACAACAATAATAATAATAATAGTAGTAGTAGTAGTAATAGTAGTAATAATAATAATAATAATAATAATAATAAAGAAAGAGAAGAATATGATGATGATGATGAGAACTTGGAGATAAAATATTAAAGTAAAGATTAAACAATGATAATAACAAATGTCAAGGTTAGAGGTTCCACTAGTGGTATGTCAAACAAGTATAGTATAAACTCTTATTGTTCAATTGGAAACCACATATAAAAGAGGTTCTAATCAGATTATAGATTGTTAACATGATTACATTAGTCATCTTATTCAATTAATGCTAATACTTGTAAATTTCATCAAGCATTTATGATTATAACTTATGTTAACAACAAATCAAGTTCCTTTCATAACTCAGGTGTCGGTTATACCATACAGTATGGGCTATGAAAGTGCCAAACATTTGTTGTACCAATTATTATACAACATAAATCAAGATTAGTCATTTAACAAGCAAAGTATTAAAGAGTGAACAAGATAACAAATATAAAACATGTTAGTATCAAACATTAAAGTCCATATTAAGTTTATACCATACTTATTCTTACACCATTAGTGTAACCTTTTCACCTTGACATAATTAACTTAGCTAGACATAATGGAAGAAAGAAAAATGGATAAACAAAATAAGAATATAAATAAGATAAGAGCTAACAAAGCAAAGGAAAGGAAATGAAAGGCATAAACTTGATATTAATGAAAACAAAGCATAAAGAATCCAAAGAGAGAAAAGAAGAGCATGATCTTGATCTGGACACCAAGATGCCTAAATGCATGGCAAATGCCTCCTTTTATAGGCCAAATTAGGAACTATTGATTTGATGACTAATTGATGAGTAGATGGCCAACCCTTGACTTGGTGACAATCCTTATCTTTTCTTGTCTGCCCAAAACATCATTGATGACATCCAAATTAGAGCCACTTGAAAACATGAAGGTTCTAGGCAATTGTCTCAGTTTTCTTGTGTAAAAAATTCAGCTCATTTCGACTTCTAGAACTCCAGATATGGCCAAAATACTGAACAGTGCTCGGGCTGGAGGACTAATTCGGGCTTCTTTGTTGTTACAACAATTTGGACTTGAAAATGACCTTTTCAGATCTTGGGCTCCATATAAAAGTTGTAGGCCTATGTCTTACCTTTCCATCCATATAAAGTAGACCTAAATCTGAGATCTATAGCTCCTGATATGACCCAATTACTGAACAGTGTTCCGGTTTGGATTGCACCGACATCTCTTTTCTAAGTTTGATCATCTCTTTGCCTTTGCAATTGAAGTTCTTAAAATCATCAATCAATTTTTTCATTTATGTGATAGGCCTGCATTTAAAATGGACATTTACCACAAATTAAAGGTATCTTATATTATTAGATAGATTATTATAAAACATACTTTAGTTAAGGAGTTATTGATACTTCAAGTGCAAAATGATGATATAAAACCATGATAAAAATGCACTTTTAAGTACTAATCAAAGGGTACTATAAAAAATAAGTTATGTAAATACCTTTTGATCTTATTGAAAGCTTATTGGAAATCACTATCCTACACCATTGGATTTCTCTTTCTAAGTAATCAGAATATGAGCTCACAAGTTACTGTAAGCTAGTATATGAATTGGGCTATATAATTGAAATGCCCATGAAAGCTTTTTACTTCTTTCTCTATCTTAAGCGTTGACATATCCATGATTACCTATACTTTGTCTAGGTTAACTTTTATTCATTGATTGCTTACTATAAAACCCAACAATTTTCTTGTTTTTACCCTAAACAAACACTTACAAGATTCAATCTTAATTAAAACTCTCGTAACCTCTCAAACAACTTTCTCAAAACTTGTACATGATTTTCTTCTTTCTTTGATTTTGCAAGTATATCTTCTATATATACTTTTACTTTTTGATGCATCATATAATAGAGTAAGGTGAACATTACCCTTTGATAAATGGCCTCGACACTTTTTAGTTTACCTATAAATTACTCTGAATTTTTAGGATGTCATCACTAATCTTAAGGGATAATCAAGATTCTAGGCATTAAAATTAAAATTGTAGTATGAGAGCCATAATAAGAATTTATAAAGGGAAAGGAAAAAAAAATGTCGCCTATCATACAAAGGCTAATAAGAATTTACAAAAGAAAAGAGAAAAAAAACAAAAGCCATATGTCATATAAGAAGTTAACAATAAATGGATTGGAATATCTTCTTAATATTTGAAAATTCATTATAGATTACTTGGAACAAAAGAAACTAGATATATTATCTTGAGAAAAAAGAAAGGGAAATCTATGTATCCAAATGCCACAAAAAATAAAATAAAATTAGTGTGAAGACTTCTAAACAATGAAGCATGTGTGCATGGATTCATGAATTTCTTATTTTTTTACTTGAATATCTTTATTTTTTGTTTTTGCAATTCAAATACATGAAATTATATTGTAATTTCTTTTAATCAAGTGTTTTGATTTAGTTCCATCTTTGGTTATAAAACTAAGGCTGATCTGGTTTATCCAAGGTTTGAAGGGTCTGGGTTGAATAAAAATAGAAAAAGAATTGATCCTATTAAAAAATCTAGTTAACCTAGGAAAGACTCGATCTGTAACCTATTAAATTTTTTTATTCAAAATAACATTGTTTTTAGTTTTTTTGCAGTTGGTCTAGGGTGAACCTCCACATCCATAACCCGAGCGCTACCCTAGTCTATTTTTAAGTTGAGTTTTACAACCATGGATGCAACTATCTTATGATGACATTCAAAATGACAAGATGTCATGTTTGCTAAATATAAATAGACCTTTTAGTTTATTTTTATGTAAGTGTTTATATTTATATTTTTGTTTATTGGAATGTTTATATGTTCTCTAAAAGTTGTATTTTTAGTAGAAAAAAAATAATTTGATTGATATTGAAAATAATATGAAGTCATTAAAATTTCCATGATCATTGCTTAAAAAAAGAAGAAGAAAGTTTATTCTAGTAAAGGAAAAAAAATTGTCATCTAAACATGCAATTCATAATAGTTCTCTTAATATTCACTTCACATCATTATACAGGTCTTACTAGACAAGGTCGATTCTATCTTATGAGTCCTTGTTAATTTATCATAAAATGTTTTAGCACTACAAGTGCGTTAGAAAAAAGACAAAAATTTAATAACTCGAATTATAGCCTAACGAGCCAATTAGCCTTAGAAAGATCAAGTCAAAACCTATTGAAATTTTTTTATATTTATAAAATAAAAAAGGACTTGACTCAAGTTAACCCACATGATTTGTGTTAATCCAAGTCAACCAACTTGACTCATGATTTACTTTGAATTAATCCCCATGCCTCGTTTGAAAACATATGATAAATAACTTTTAAAACCTATGATACAGGTCATTAGAACTGAAGTATCATGCATGAAAAAACAAAGAAATCCACTATCAAATGCCTAAAGATGTAATCAGGAAAAAAAATCAATAAAATAAAAGAATCTACAATAGAAATAGCAATCTCCATTCAATAGTTTGACTTATGATCTAAATGATTTGAGTCTCGGATGAGTCGAGTTCCAACAAAAATAAATCAATTGACTTGGTATGATCCGATTAAAAAATGGGATCGACTCGTAACCTAATAAGACATAGAAACATATTCAAAATCCTATGGCCTTTTTTTTCTATTTTTTTTCAAAATAATATCTTTTTTATATGTTTATAAAAAATGAGTTGACACAAGTCAACCAACCTAACTTAACCTAGGTCAGCCTATTTAAGCCATGACCCGAAACTTAGTTTAGGTTGACCTCTATATCAGGTTTAAAAGCTATGCTACAAACAACATTTAAAACTTATGACATAGGTCATTACACTTAAAGCACCATTCATGAGAAAACTGAGTGATCCAATTCTCAATAAATTAAATGATAAAGGATGAAATTGATTAAAAAAACCAATTACATAAAAGAATTTAAAATAAAAAAATAGTAATTAAAATAATAAGGTTGAAAATTAAAAAAATAAATAAATTATAGGGCAAGAACAATTCTTTAATTAGTGGGTTAAAATAAAAAAAAATCAAAGTATGATAACCAAATTAGAAAAAAAAAACACAACAAACTTGGATTAATGAAATTGAAAACAATCAAAACTTTGATAAAAAGGCTAAGGAAAAAAATAGAGGTACAAATGAAAAAATATATGTATGACAAAATATATTTGAAATAATAAACAAAAAAAGGGACAAATTTGCATTTATTGGAAAGGAGAGAGAAAATAACAAAAAAAATAAATCACCTAATAACAAACTACCACATTATTTAGGACATGCATTAGATTAGGTGGAAAAAAGTATGACGGCACATTAAGTGACATGACAAAAGAGCTTGTTCATTAGCTATGAAACAATGCATTTATTATTGAAAGGATGTGATGCTTCCCAAATGGTGGTGTTTGATAAGCAAATGACCAAATTACCTTTTATGTATATGAGATTTATAATAAAATGTATTTTGAAAAGACCAAAACGTCCATGGTCGATTTCTTATTAGCTTTCAAGATAAAATTGACTTTTTATTATTCTAATAAAAATGAGAAGTCCAAAATACCATTTACTTACCATTTCAAATTCCCCAAACTTTTTAAAGGAGTTTACACCTCTTTAACAATATGATTTATTTGTGAAAAATAGAAAATGTTTTTTTTTTGAACCACTTCAAACTCACCCTCCAATAAGTTCCTCAATGATACATAATTTATAATTTCTTATTAATGAGGTTTCATCGCTTCTAGATCAGATAAAAAATCACCCACAATATTCCTTAGATAAGCACAATTACCCAGTACAATTGAAATGTTAAGCAGCTCGATAAAGCCTTAAAATGATGTAAGGCTTTCAAAAGAAAACCTTGGAACACATATACAATCGTGAGAGTTTTATTAATTCTTATGTCATCATAGCTAACATTTAATATATAAAATTAATTTTTTTAACCTTTCCACAACATATTAAGACTTACATCAATTTTGATTTAATACATTCTCTTTATTTCTTGATGAATTCTCTTTTCATCTCCTAACCACTCTTGAATTTCTAAAACTAACTATGATTTTTTTTAAATGCAACTTCACCATACATCTTTTAATTCATTGGGTTCATTTTACAACTTCCATACTGAATTACCTTACACATTGCACGTATAACATTTATCTTGTTAAAATTCTCTACCCTTTTTCTTCCATTTTTTTAATGTTTTCATTTAAAAAAGGACTGCCCAACTTAACATTTTTTTAGTAGAGTTTTTCTTCTACTAGAACTCTAACCAAAACTTGATCCTTAATTTCTTGCCCGATGCATATCACCAATCAAATAACACTCCTTAAATTACAGAAATTTTTCATCCATATTCTAATGATGATCTCAACATTTTCATAGCCATTCCATGGTTAAGTAGTCTCAAAACAATTACATAATATCATTATAATTATAATGTATTACCCCGTACTTTTGTACAATTTTCATCTTTTAAATTGTCTTGTACATGGAATTTAGGGGTAAATTCATTTTTGTTCTATTGGCCTTACACCAGTAATCCAATCATAAAATTAATTTATACATTATTCATTTATTGTTTCTATAATAATAAAATTTCAGCAAACTTTCCTCTAAATATAGGGTTCTCCAAGATTTTCATCCTATAATAAAGAATAACAAATATCTTTAACAATCAAATCCAAACTAATACTAATTTTCTCTTAAGCAACCTCAGGCCTACCCTATAATTTTTATATTTCATCAATTACACACAAACAAACCTTTATATCTAATGATTATTCATATAACGTACAATCATCACATTTATATCTAATGATTATTCATATAACATATAATCATCACATGCATAAAGCCAATATCAACAATCCCTTTTTTTGGTTGTGTATCTCGAAAGTTAGCTTCCTATCTTGTATACTTAGAAATTCCACTTATAATTATTTCCATGGTATCCAAACCCTTAACTTCCACGTACATAAATGAAAAACCAAAAACCAAAGTCGACACAAATAACAATGATATCATTAATCTCCATAGTCCTATGTATAACTAATTAATATCAATAAGAGCCATGGTGATATTATTAACATTCACCCATATGAATGACAAATCAATATTGATATCAACCAAGCAAATATCATTAGCATCAACACACCTAGATGAGTAATCCATACCGATACCATCCATGCTAATTGACAGGATCAAAAGATTAATGTCTTCTTCCAAGTGCTAGAGTGTTGAAGTAATAAATAACCCGGCAAGACCGGGGTCGAACCATAGGAAGGTTACTTGTACAAATTATAAACAACAATTATAAAGAACAACAATAGTAACAACAATAGCAACAATAATATTAGTAGCAATAATAATAATAACAATACTAGTAGTAGTAGTAAATAAAAAGAAGAAGGAGAAGAAGAAGAAGAAGAAGATGATGAGAACCTTGAGATGGACTATTGATGTAAGGATTAAATAATGATAACAATAAATATTAAGGTTAGAGGATCCACTAATAGAATGTCAAACAAGTATAGTATAAACTCTTATTATTCAAGTGGAAACCATACAGAAAGGAGGTTCCAATCAGATTATATATTGTTAACATGATTACATTAGTCATCTTATTTGATTAATGCTAATACTTGTAAATCTCGTTAGGCATTCATGATTATACTTATGTTACCAACAAATCAAGTTCCTTTCATAGCTCAGGTGTAAGTTATGCCATACAGTATATGGGCTATGAGAGTGTTAAGCATTTGTTGTACCAAGTGTTATACAACATAAATCAAGATTAGTCATTTAACAAGCAAAGTATTAAAGAGTAAATAAGATAACAAATACAAAACATGTTAGTATCAAACATTAAAGTCCATATTGATTTTACATTATATTTATTCTTACACCATTAGTGTAACCTTTTCACTTTGACATAATAAACTTAGCTAGACATAATGAAAGAAAGAAAAATAAATAAACAAAATAAGATAAGAGTTAACAAAGTAAAGGAAAGGAAATCAAAGGTATAAACATAATATTAATGAAAGCAAAGCATAAATATTACAAAAAATACAAAGAGAGAAAGCAAGAGCATGATCTTGATCTGGAAACCAAGATGCCTAAATGCATGGCAAATGCCTCCTTTTATAGGCCAAAATTAGGAACTATTGATTTGATGACTAATTGATGAGTGGGTGGTCAACTCTTGACTTTGTGACAATCCTTATTTTCTCTTGTCTGTCCAAAACATCATTAATAACGTCAAAATTAGACTTACTTGAAACATGAAAGTTGCAAAAAATTGTCTTAGCTTTCTTGGTAAAAAATTCAGGTCATTTGGACTTCTAAAACTCCAAATATAGGCCAAATACTGAATAGTGCTTGGGTTGGAAGATAGATTCGGACTTCTTTATTGTTCCTATAATTTGGATTTGAAAATGGTCTTTTTAAGTCTTGGTTTCTATATGAAAGTTGGAGGCCTATGTCTTACCTTTCCATCTATATAAAGTGGACCTAAATCTGAGATCTATAACTCC
Organism: Populus ilicifolia; assembly: GCA_015708895.1. NCBI lineage: Eukaryota > Viridiplantae > Streptophyta > Magnoliopsida > Malpighiales > Salicaceae > Populus > Populus ilicifolia. The sequence continues at coordinate 10,460 of SRLM01001182.1, read as the reverse complement.
AGATATGATCTAATTACCGAACAGTATTCCGATTTTGATTGCACCGACATTTCTTTTCTAAGTTTGGCCATTTCTTTATCCTTTCAATTTTAGTTTTTAAATTCATCAATCAATCCTTTCATTTATGTGATAGACCTGCATTTAAAATGAATATTTGTCATAAATTAAAGGTATCTTATATTATTAGATATGTTATTATAAAACATGCTTTTGTTAAGGAGTTATTGATACTTCAAGTGCAAAATGATGATATAAAACCTTGATAAAAATACACTTTTAAGTATTAATCACCCCCCAATCAGCTTATTATGAGTCTCTAGTAATCAAAACATTAAAATAGAAAAACAACTTATAAATTTCACAAAGCAAGATATTCATCATTCAACTTCTATTAATCTATCCAGATAAACAAACTCTCATTAAATTTATATATATGCTCAATACCTCTTAAACAAGATATTAATAAACCTTTGTTTTGTGCTCAATATATCAACACATGGTTATGGGTCTTTACCTGGAAGAAAATAAAATTCTTGTTCTAATGTTTAAGGTTAACTTCCTTGCGTTAGGATTTTTTTTTGTTTTTTAAAATATATATACATGTAACTTAAAACATAATGCATCTTTAATCCATATAATAAGTTTTCGGCTAATGACTCTCAAACTAGTTGGTATTAGGGCATTAGGTATTGAGACACCCGTACGAGCTTAGTAAGTCGGGTTGCAGATACTGATACGTAGATAGTGCAATGTTTAATTCCCTTAAGCTTTTCTCCTCAACCCATATAACAAGTGTTGGGCCAATAGCTCCCAAGTCAGTTGAGTTTGGGGTATTAGGTGTTAAAACACCACTTCAGGCTTAATTGCTTAGGTTAGGGAGACTACAAAACCAAACTTATCTATATTTTTATTATCATTATTTTTTTATGCTTTTTTTTTAAAAATTATATACTATCCCTTTTTCTTAATTGTTACCTTTAACAAAAGAACATAAATAGTGTAATAATCAATGTGCAACCCACAATCATATGTTAAAGTGTGTGTGTGAAAATTAAGGTTTAAGAATACATGTTAAATGAGTATATGAGTAGAACTAAGTGATAATAATGCGAGAGTTTGTAAACCTGAATATTTCAAGAAGTATTATAATAGACTTTGTTAAGAATGGTTACTAAGATGTGTCTCAAGAATCACTTTAACAAAAGAGCTCATTTACTCTACCATCCTAGTAATAACAATTTTGCACATGCTTTATGAAATGAAAAATATTTTTTTTATCAACTACTATCCTCTCCTCTCGACCAAAACGAGACATTATCTTCAATGTCCTAAAATAGAAAGATAGAGTACAGAAGACATCACCTAAAATAACAAACATTTGCAAACCTGAAACACACTTAAACAAAAATAAGAAATAACACAACACAATAATAAAAAAAAGACATAAAAATTCACAAATGAAGACTTAAATCTAATCTAAGATTTTTATGGCTTTCCTTAGATGATCAATTTATGCGACTCATAGAGGGATCAATTACAAGAATGAAAGATTGTAGTTAATCAATCAATTGTTCAGCAGTAGCAGTAGAGATTATGATTTGTCGCGCAGAAGATGTTAGAAATTCTTGTTCCATAGCATGATAAAGAAAAGACAACAACTTATTATAATAACCATTAACATTTAACAGACCTATAGGTTTATGGTGAATGTGCAGTTGGGCCCAAGAGAAAATATGAAAGATCTCTTTCAATGTGCCTAGACCACCTGGTAAGGCAATGAAGGCATTAACATGGTTAGACATTGCATTTATTCAAGCAGATATTATGGAGACCTGTAGTTCGTATTTAATTGTTTTTTCAATGATGTCCCCTTGTGGTAAAGCTTCGAGGACGACCCCCAAAACTTGACTACTTTTTAAAAATACAGCTATTGACATAACTCTCATTAACCCAAGACTACCTCCCTCATATACTAAATGAATCTTTCTCTCAGCTAGCACCTGACTAAGATAATTTGCTGATTCTAAAAACTCCTTTTCTTTTCTAAGACTAGATCCACCAAAAACACAAATATTTCTTATCTAATGACATAAGGAACTTGCCATTTCTACACACTTTTATTTTCATTGAATGTATGGGTTAAGTAGAAATGAAAGGAAGGAAAAGAGGATTTTATAGATAAAAAATTGAAAAGTCAATCATACCACCTATATGTAGGCTAGCTGTAGTCTCTCTCTCTCACACACACATTCTCTCTCTTTATTTATTTATTAAAAAAAACATGTGTATCTATAGGTAGTTGTGATTATGGCTCACATCTTTAATTGGTTTTACGTCTAAGAATGACTTAAACACCCTCTATGGGTCGGGGATAGGCTTCATATCTAGTTTTCTTAAAAACTAGCAAACAAGATCTTTTTTAGTCATATTCTTAAGACCATGTCAAGCATGTTCTTTATGAAAATGGGTTCATAAGTCATGAATCACACGATGCTTATCTCAACTATGATGAGACTTAAGAGTCAATAGAAGATTATCTAAAGACTCTATGTTTTGAAATAAATCCCACCTTTTGACAATTTTCACAGGTTTTGTGGAATACATGCGATTCCTTGAATATGGTGGGCTAGTAAAATTCGCTTTGTAAGATTTCTACAATCATCTTTTTTGATGGGGAATGATCCCCATGTGCCTTAAAGTGATAAAATTTAATGAAATTACTTACTTCATGTCGGGAATGCATCTTTGAAATATTTGATTAGGACAATAATTAAATAAGGGTTATCTCAATAAAAATTTTGCACATTGCTCAAAAATTTTCTTTTGTCTTTGGTACTCTAGTGAGCTGACAAAAATCCTGAAGCGAGAAAATTGATATTTTTAGCAAACTAAGGCATTGAACTAAGAGAAAGTAGAGATTTATTAGGAAAGTAATCATCGATTGGTGTGATATCGAGTGTTGAATCTATTGTCACTTTTGATAAAAGATTGATTAGTACTTAAAAACACATTTTTATTAAGGTTTTATGTCATCATTTTGCACTTGAAGTATCAATAACTCCTTAACTAACGCATGTTGTATAATAGTATATCTATTAATATAAGATACCTTTAATTTATGGTAATTTTTTTTAAATATAGGCCTATCACCTAAATAAAAGGATTGATTGATGAATTTAAGAATTGAAATTGAAAGGATAAAGAGATGGCCAAACTTAGAAAAGAGATGTCGGTGAAGTCCAAACCGGAACACTTTTCGGTAATTGAGTCATATCTGGAGCTGTAGATCTCATATTTAGGTCTACTTTATATGAATAGAAAGGTAAGACATAGGCCTACAACTTTCATATGGAGCCCAAGACTTAAAAAGGCCATTTTCAATTCCAAATTATAGCAACAACAAAGAAGTCTGAATCTGTCTTCTAGCTTAAACACTCTTTAGTATTTGACCCATATCTGGAGTTTTAAAAGTCCAAATGACCTAAATGTTTTACCAAGAAAGCTGAGATAATTTTTTACAACTTTTATGTTTCAAGTAGGTCTAATTTTGACATTATCAATGATGTTTTTGGGGGACAAGAGAAGATAAGGATTATCACAAAGTCAAGAGTTGACCACCCATTCATCTATTAGTCATCAAATCAATAATTCCCAATTTTGGCCTATAAAAAGTGGCCTATAAAAGGAGACATTTGCCATGCATTTAGGCATCTTGGTTTCCAGATCAAGATCATGCGAGCTTTCTCTCTTTGTATTTTTATTAATTTTTATGCTTTGCTTTCATTAATATCATGTTTATGCCTTTGATTTTCTTTCCTTTACTTTGTTAACTCTTATCTTATTTATGTTTTTATTTTGTTTATTTATTTTTCTTTCTTTCATTATGTCTAGCTAAGTTTATTATGTCAAGGTGAAAAGGTTACACTAATGGTGTAAAAATAAGTATAGTGTAAATTTAATATGGACTTTAATGTTTGATACTAACAAGTTTTGTATTTGTTATCTTGTTCACTCTTTAATACTTTGCTTGTTAAATGAATAATCTTGATTTATGTTGTATAACACTTGGTAAACAAATATTTGGCACTTTCATAGTTCATACTATATGGAATAACCGACACCTGAGCTATGAAAGTAAGTTGATTTGTTGTTAACATAAGTTATAATCATGAATGCTTGATGAGATTTACAAGTATTAGCATTAATCGAATAAGATGACTAATGTAATCTTGTTAACAATCTATAATCAGATTGGAACCTCCTTTGTGTATGGTTTCTAATTGAATAATAAGAATTTATACTATATTTGTTTGACATACCACTAGTGGATCTTCTAACCTTGACATTTGTTATTATCATTGGTTAATCTTTACAGTAATATTCCATCTCAAAGTTCTCTTCTTTATTATTATTATTATTATTCTTCTTGTTGTTGTTGTTGTTGTTGTTGTATTGTTGTTATTTATAATTTATACAATTAACCTCCTCGTGGTTCGACCCTGGTCTTGCCAGGTTATTTATTACTTTGACACTCTTGCACTCGGGAGAAGATATTAATCTTTTAGTCGTGTCAAGTTTTTGGCACCGTTGTCGAGGAGGTAAGTTCTTATATAAATTATAGTTTTTATTTTCACTTTTCTTGTACAAATATTAGCAGCAATAGTAGTAGTAGTAGTAGTAGTAGTAGTAGTAGTAGTAGTAGTACAGGAAAAGAAGGAGAAGAAAAAGAAGATGATGAGAACTTTGAGATGGACTAGTAATGTAAGGATTAAACATTGATAACAAAATGTAAAGGTTAGAGGATCCACTAATGGTATGTCAAACAAGCATAGTATAAACTCTTATTATTAAATTGAAAACCACACACAAAGGAGGTTTCAATCAAATTATAAATTGTAAACATGATTACATTAGTTATCTTTTTCGATTAATGCTAATACTTGTAAATCTTTCAGGCATTCATGATTATAACTTATGTTAACAACAAATCAAGTTCCATTCATAACTCAGGTGTCGGCTATACCATATAATATGGGTTATGAAAGTGTGAAGCTTTTGATGTACCAAATATTATAAAACATAAATCAAGTTAATCATTTAACAAGTAAAGTACTAAAGAGTGAACAAGATAACAAATACAAAACATGTTAGTATCAAACATTAAAGTCTATATTAAGTTTACATTATACTTATTTTTACACCATTAGTATAATCTTTTCACTTTGACATAATAAAATTAACTAAAAGTTAACTAAGTAAATGAAAGGAGATGAAAGACATAAACTTGATATTAATAAAAGCAAAGCATAAACATTATAAAAAATACAAAGAGAGAAAGCAAGAGCATGATCTTGATCTGGAAACCAAAATGCCTAAATGCATGGCAAATGCCTCCTTTTATAAGCTAAAATTGGAAACTATTAATTTGATGATTAATTGATGAGTGAGTGACCAACTCTTGACTTGATGACAATCCTTATCTTCTCTTGTCTGCCCAAAACATCATTGATAACGTTAAAATTAGAACCACTTGAAAACATGAAAGTTGTAGAAATTGTCTCAGCTTTCTTATGTAAAAAATTCAGATCATTTAGACTTATAGAACTTCATATATGGGTCAAACACTGAATAGTGTTCGGGCTGGAGGATAAATTCAGACTTTTTGTTGTTGCTATAATTTGAACTTGAAAATAGCTGTTTTAAGTCTTGGGCTGCATATGAAAGTTGTAGGCCTATATCTTACCTTTCTATCCATATAAAGTAGACCTAAATCCAAGATCTACAGTTCTAGATATGACCTAATTACCAAATAATGTTTCGGTTTAGACTGCACCGACATCTTTTTTCTAAGTTTGACTATTTTTTTGTCCTTTTAATTTCAGTTATTAAATTCATCAATCAATCATTTTATTTATGTGATAGGCCTGCATTTAAAATGAACATTTACCATAAATTAAATGTATTTTATATTATTAGATATGTTATTTAAAACATATTTTTGTTAAGGAGTTATTGATACTTGAAGTTCAAAATGATAATATAAAACCATGATAAAAATATACTTTTAAGTACTAATCACTAATGTCTTTAACATCCATACACTTGGATGGCTAATCAACTTCAATATTAGCCACATTGATATCATTAGCATCCACACAACTAGATGACTAATCAATATCAATAAAACTAATATCATTAGTCTTTATGGTTGCGTGGATAACTAATCAATATTGATACCAACCACATTGATATCATTAACACCCACACATCTGAATGACTATTCAATGTTGATATCAGCTACACTGATATCATTAGTATCCATATACTAGGATGATTAATCAAGTAATTTTAATTGATTGTCTAGTTGATTCTCATCTTTACTTTTCTGTTCTTTTCTATTTTTTTTTATCTCACTTAAAGTCATTAGACATTTAAACAAATGACAAATATAATTAATTTATTTAACTTAAAGGTAAATAGGTTAAGTGTTATAACATAGTCCTGTTAACATAACCAACTAAATATTGATTTTTTAGCCTTAGTCCTATCAACATGGTTGACTAAGTACCTATTTCCTTCACTTTAGTCCCATCAAGATGGTCAATAAATATTAATTAACTTATCAGTTTCTAATTTTATAGATGATTAATTAATTTATTATCTTTTGAATTTATTATTATGGTTAATGTAATTAATAATATATATAAACTATTGTTGTGTCAATTTTGATTTACATATGGATGTCCATTGTTATAGTTAATCACAAACCATATATATATATATATATATAATCCGATAAGACTAGAGTCGAACCATAAAGAGGTTAATTGTATAAACTACAAATAAAAAAATAGATAATAACAAAAAAGGAGTTAAAGAAAGCTTTGATATATGATATTGATGTAAGAATTTTAAAAAATATAAAACAATTATTAAGGTTATAGGATCTACTAATGGTGTTCAAATAAGTATAATATAAATATAAACTCTTTTTATTGTTCATCTGGAAACTACATACAAAGAAGAATCCAATTAAATTATAATTTATTAATATGATTATATTAATTATCTTACTTGAATAATGCCAATACTTGTAAATGTTGTCAGGTATTCATGGTGATAACTTATGTTAACAACAAATCAAGTTTCTTTCATAGCACAGGTGTCAGTTATACCTATAATTAGGCTATTAAAGTGCTAAGTATTTATTGTATTGAGAGTTGTTCAATATAAATTTATATTAACCATTTAACAAACAAAGTATTAAGAGTGAGTAAGATAATAATACAAAATATGTTAGTATCAAACATTAAAGTCCATGTTAAGTTTATATTATATTTATTTTTACACCATTAATGTAACCTTTTCACCTTGGCACAATAAACGTAGCTGAACATCATGAATAAGAGAACATGATTATATAAGTATAACAAAGGAAATGAAAGGTATAAACAAGAGATTAATAAACGGAAAACTTAAGTATTATAAAATATAAAGAGAGAGAGTAAGAACATAATCTTGATCTGAAAACCAAGATGCCTAAATGCATGACAAGTACCTCTTTTTATAAACTAAAATTTAAAACTATTGATTTGATGACTAATGACATGACTACAAGATTGATGTTTTCTCCCAAGTGTAGAAGTGTCAAAGTAATAAATAACTCGGCAAGACTAGGGTCGAACCATAGGGAGGTTAATTGTACAAATTATAGACAACAACAACAACAATAATAGTACCAGTACTATTATTAATAGTAGTAGCAGTAGTAGTAGTAATAGTAGTAGTAGTAGTAGTAATAGTAATAATAAAGAAGAAGAAGAAGAAAGGTTGATAAGAACTTTAAGACAGAAGATTAATGTAAGGATTAAATAATGATAACAAGAAATGTCAAGGTTAGATGATCAACTAATGGTATGTCAAACAAGTATAGTATAAACTTTTATTGTTCAATTGGAAACCACAAACAAAGGAGGTTCCAATCAGATTATAGATTATTAACATGATTACATTAGTCATCTTATTCGATTAATGCTAATACTTGTAAATCTTGTCAAGCATTCATGATTATGACTTATGTTAACAACAAATCAAGTTCCTTTCACAGCTCAAGTGTCAGTTATACCATACAGTATGGGCTATGAGAGTGCTAAGCATTTGTTGTACCAAGTATTATACAACATAAATCAAGATTAGTCATTTAACAAGAAAAGTATTAAAGAATGAATAAGATAACAAATACAAAACATGATAGTATCAAACATTAAAATCCATACTGATTTTACACTATACTTATTCTTACACCATTAATATAACCTTTTCACCTTGACATAGTAAACTTAACTAGACATAATGGAAGAAAGAAAAATAAATAAACAAAATAAGAACATAAATAAGATAAGAGTTAACTAAGTAAAGGAAAGGAAATCAAAGGCATAAACATGATATTAATGAAAGCAAAGCATAAACATTACAAAAAATACAAAGAGAGAAAGCAAGAGCATGATCTTGATCTGGAAACCAAGATGCTTAAATGTATGGCAGATGTCTCCTTTTATAGGCCAAAATTAGAAACTATTGATTTGATGACTAATTGATGAGTGAGTGGCCAACTTTTGACTTTGTGACAATCCTTATCTTCTCTTGTTTGCCTAAAAAGTCATTAATAATATCAAAATTAGACTTACTTGAAACATGAAAGTTGCAAAAAATTGTCTTAGCTTTCTTGGTAAAAAATTCAGGTCATTTGGACTTTTAGAACTCCAGATATGGGCCAAATACTAAAGTGTGCTCGAGCTGGAAGATAAATTTAGACTTTTTTGTTATTGCTATAATTTGGACTTGAAAATGACCTTTTTAAGTCTTGGGATCTATATGAAAGTTGTAGGCCTATGTCTTATCTTTCTATTCATATAAAGTAGACCTAAATATGAGATCTACAGCTCTAGATATGACCTAATTACAGAAAAGTGTTCCGGTTTAGACTTCACCGACATCTCTTTTCTAAGTTTGGCCATCTCTTTATCCTTTCAATTTCAGTTCTTAAATTCATCAATCAATCCTTTCATTTATGTGATAGGCCTATATTTAAAATAAATATTTTCCACAAATTAAAGGTATCTTATATTATTAGATATATTATTATAAAACATGCTTTATTTAATGAGTTATTGATACTTCAAGTGCAAAATGATGACATAAAACCTTGATAAAAAAAATGCACTTTTAAGTACTAATCAACTAACAAACCTGAAACACACTTAAACAAATATAAAAAACAACAAAACACTATAATAAAATGAAAAGACATAAAGATTCATAAATGAAGACTCAAATCCAATCTAAGCTTTTTACGACTTTTCTTAGATGACAAATTTATACAACTTATAGAGGGATCAATTACAAAAATAAAAGATTGTAGTTGGTTAATTAATTATTTAGTAGTAGCAGTAGAGATTATGATTTGTCTTGTAGAAGATGTTAGAAATTCTTGTTCCACAGCATGATCAAGAAACGACAACAACTTATGATACTAACCATTGATATTTAATACACCTATGGGTTTATGGTAAATGTGCAGTTGGGCTCAATAGGAGATATAAAAAATCCCTTCCAATGTGTCTAAACCATTTGGTAAGGCAATGAAGGCATCAACATGGATGAACATTGCATCCATTCAAGCAGACATTGTAGAGACCTGTTGTGTTTCCAATGATATCCCCTTATGCTAAAGCTTTGGGAAAGACCCCCAAAACTTAATTACCTCCTAAAAATACAGCTATTGACACATCTCTCATTAACCTAAGATTGTCTTTCCTAAATACTAAATTAATCTTTCTCTTAGCTAGCACCTGACTAAGATGATTTGCTGATTTTAAAAACTCCTTTTCTTTCTCAAGGTTTGATCCACCAAAAATACAAACATTTCTTATGTTATGACTTAAGGAACTTGCCATTTCTTCAAACATCTATAATTGTTGAAAGTATAGGTTGAGTAGAAATGAAGAGAAGGAAGAGAGGATTTTATAGATAAAAAATAAAAAAGGCAATCCTATCACCTATATATAGGCCAACTGGAGTCTCTCTCTCATACACATACACACATTCTATTTTTTTTTAAATGTGTATGTATAGGTAGTTGTGATTATAACTCACATTTTTCCTTGGTTTTACATCCAATGATAGCTTAAACACCCTCTATGGGTCGGAGATAGGCTTCCCATCTAGTTTTCTTAAAAAACTAGCAAACAAGGTCTTTGTTAGTTAGATTCCCAAGACTATACCAAACATGTTCTTTATAAAAATGAGTTCATAAGTCATGAATTGCATGATGCTTATCTCGACTATGATGAGACTTAAGAGTCAATAGAAGATTATTTAAAGATTTTCTATGTTTTGAAATAAATCCCACCTTTTGACCAGTTGAGGCATGTAATTCATTTCCTGTTATTTTAGGACGT
>SRLM01001179.1:120896-148494 GCA_015708895.1 Populus ilicifolia | reverse complement strand
AGAGACATAACCAAACATGTAAGAAAAGACAATTCAGATCAATAAAACTTCTTTGCTGCACTTATTTGTGTGTTGGTGGGATAATCTCCCTTCCTTGGTTCTCTAATGAACTGAAAGCGACTTATCGAAGAACAACTGCCTTCATGGCGTCATCCTTATATTTCTCATTCGCGAATCAATATTCGTTGGGTGGGGGTTTTTTTTGTTTTCCATAGTGCTGGTGCCTACGTGCAAGTTATCTTTGTGTCACACTTCTATCAAACTTGATTTACATGGCTTTCCGGGAATTGACGTCTTTGCGTGCGGGTTGCGTGACCATGTGATCACGAGGTTCGCGTCATTTGGTATCAGAGCTTGGCTCCATTAATCAGGTTATAATTCTTAATCCGACCTGTTGATTGGACTGAAATTTCACAGGGGGTTTCCCGACATATTTTCTTGCTGATATGATCAAAGCAAGGTCAACTTTCGATTTTGATGTAAAATGTGCAACTATCCAGTTTTACGGCAAGGGTCATAATTCTCAATCAGATCGTTGGATCGAGCTGAAATTTTACGTGGAGTCTCCTGACATTCTGTATTACCTTGGGTTAAGCTTTCAGACCAATCGGAGCTCAGGAAGGCATCTAAATATGGGTCAACAGAGGCTATACGAATTTTGTTATTTACTTCCTTTTGACCCGTGGACTTCCTATTTGGCTAGGATTCTTTTCCCAAAAGAAAAGGAACGTGCCAGCTTATTTTGGAAACTTTCTAATTCCACAAGGATCTTCAGTGAGCTGCAATAAAATCTCCAGGTGTGGCAAGGATTCATTAATGTTTCAGAATCCTTTTCTTACAAGGATTCCTTACTCATCCGAGCTACAAAAGGAAAGAAGACTTTAGAAAGGATTCTACCTTCAGATCAGATTTCCTGGTCTATTTGGAACTGCTTAATGGTGACAGATCTGATTCCAACATATTTAGGATAGCAATTTTCAGATTTTTATATTTTTGTTATTTTCTTCTTACTCTTTGGGTTATTATTTCTTGGTTGGGGCGTCAATTGTGAGTGGGCTACATATAAGTCCACCTAAGCGGGGGGGGTCCATTAGGGTTTCTTAAGTCGAGAGTCACTATAAATATAGAGACATAACCAAAACATGTAAGAAAAGACAATTCAGATCAATAAAACTTCTTTACTGCACTTATTGTGTGTTGGTGGGATAATCTCCTTTCCTTGGTTCTCTAATGGACTGAAAACGACTTATCGAAGAACAACTGCCTTCATGGCGTCATCCTTATGTTTCTAGTGGGGTCAATTGTGAGTGGGCTACATATAAGTCCATCTAGTGGGGTCCATTAGGGTTTCTTTAAGTCTAGAATCACTATAAATATAGGCATAGCCAAACATGTAGAGAAAGACAATTCAGATTAATAAAACTTCTTATTTGCCGCACTTTGTGTGTGTGTGTGTCGATGAGATAATCTTTTTTTTTTGTAATTTGACATATGTATTAAAAGAAAAGGGTACAAAGAGTATAAGGGGCATACCCTAGATTTACAATGAGAACAAAAATGTAAAACAACAGATGACTACAAGCTAGCCATCGAACAAAAACTTAGACGTAACTAAATTTGTTAGGAAAACTAATACGACCAGCTAAATATTAAATGAAGAATCTATGTTATTGACCCTCCAAGCTCTTTGGATCCTTTTGTTTTCATCTGTCGGTAGAATGATTAGTACTTAAAAGTGCATTTTTATCATGGTTTTATATCATCATTTTGCACTTGAAGTATCAATAACTTCTTAACTAAAATACGTTTTATAATAATCTATCTAATAATATAAGATACCTTTAATTTATAGTAAATAAAAGGATTGATTGATGACTTTAAGAACTTCAATTGCCAAGGGAAAGAGATGATCAAACTTAGAAAAGAGATGTCGGTGCAATCTAAACCGGAACATTGTTCAGTAATTGGGTCATATCTGGAGCTATAGATCTCAGATTTAGGTATACTTTATATGGATGGAAAGTTAAGACATAGGCCTACAACTTTCATATGGAGCCCAAGATCTAAAAAGATCATTTTCAAGTCCAAATTATTGCAACAACAAAGAAGTCTGAATCTGTCCTCCAGCCCGAGCACTGTTCAGTATTTTGGCCATATCTAGAGTTCTAGAAGTCGAAATGAGCTAAATGTTTTACACAAGAAAGCTGAGAAAATTTCCTAGAATTTTCATGTTTTCAAGTGGCTCTAATTTTGACGTCATCAATGACGTTTTGGGCAGACAACAGAAGATAAGGATTGTCACCAAGTCAAGGGCTGGCCATCTACTCATCAATTAGTCATCAAGTCAAGGGTTGGCCATCTACTCATCAATTAGTCATCAAGTCAATAGTTCCTAATTTTGGCCTATAAAAGGAGGCATTTGCCATGCATTTAGGCATCTTGGTGTCCAAATCAAGATCATGCTCTTCTTTTCTCTCTTTGTATTCTTTATGCTTTGTTTTCATTAATATCTAGTTTATGCCTTTCATTTCCTTTCCTTTGCTTTGTTAACTCTTATCTCATTTATGTTCTTATTTTGTTTATCTATTTTTCTTTCTTTTATTATGTCTAGCTAAGTTAATTATGTCAAGGTGAAAAGGATACACTAATGATATAAGAATAAGTATGGTATAAACTTAATATGGGCTTTAATGTTTGATACTAACATGTTTTATATTTGTAATCTTGTTCACTCTTTAATACTTTGTTGGTTAAATGACTAATCTTGATTTATATTGTATAACAATTGGTACAACAAATGCTTGGCACTTTCATAGCCCATATTGTATGGTATAACCGACACCTGAGCTATGAAAGGAACTTGATTTGTTGTTAACATAAGTTATAATCATGAATGCTTGATGAAATTTACAAGTATTAGCATATTGTTTATTTGGATAGATTAATGGAAGTTGAATGATGAATACTTTATTTTTTGGAATTTGCAAATTGTTTTTCTATTTTAACGCTTTGATCCCTAGTAATAATTTGGTTGGCGGGTGTGATTAGTACTTAAAAATGCATTTTTATCAAGGTTTTATATTATTATTTTGCACTTAAAGTATCAATAGCTCCTTAACTAAAGCATCTTTTATAATAACATAACTAATAATATAAGATACCTTTAATTTGTGGTGAATGTTCATTTTAAATACTAGTCTATCACATAAATGAAAGGATTGATTGATTGATGGGTTTAAGAATTGAAATTGAAAGGAAAAATAAATGGCTAAAATTAGAAAAGAGATGGTGGTACAGTCCAAACTAGAATACTGTTTGGTAATTAAATCATATCTAAAGCTGCAGATCTTAGATTTAGGTCTACTTTATATAGATGAAAAGGTAAGGTATAGGCCTACAATGTTTATAGGAGCAGGATTTAAAAAGGCCATTTTCAAGTACAAATTATAGCAACAACAAAAAAGTCTGAATCTATCTCGCAACCCAAGCACTATTCAATGTTTAGTTCAGATCAAGATCATGCTCTTGCTTTCTCTTTTTATATCAGTTATGTTTTACTTTTATTAATATCAAGTTTATGCTTTTCATTTCCTTTCCTTTGCTTTGGTAACTCTTATCTTATTGAAGCTCTTATTTTGTTTATCTATTTTTCTTTCTTTTATTATGTCTAGCTAAGTTAATTATGTCAAGGTGAAAAGGTTACACTAATGGTGTAAGAATAAGTATGGTATAAACTTAATATGGACTTTAATGTTTGATACTAACATGTTTTATATTTGTTATCTTGTTACTCTTTAATACTTTGCTTTTTAAATTACTTCATATGGACTTTAATGTTTGATACTAACATGTTTTGTATTTGTTATCTTATTCACTCTTTAATACTTTGCTTCTTAAATGACTAATCTAGATTTATATTGCATAACACTAGGTACAACAAATGCTAGGCACTTTTATAGCCTATAATGTATGGTATAACCGACACTTGAGTTATAAAAGGAACTTGATTTCTTGTTAACATAAATTATAATCATGAATACCTGATGAGATTTACAAGTATTAACATTAATCGAATACGATAACTAATGAAATCATGTTAACAATTTATAATTTGATTGGAACCTTCTTTGTGTGTGGTTTCCAATAGAATAATAAGAATTTATAATATACTTCTTTGACATACCATTAGTAGATCCTTTAACCTTGACGTTTGTTGTTATCATTGTTTAATCCTTACATTAATATTCCATCTTAAAGTTCTCATCAACTTCTTCTTTTTCTTCTATTATTATTATTATTATTAATATTAGTATTAGTAGCAGTAGTAGTATTATTTATATTGTTATTGTTGTTGTATTATTGTTTTCTATAATTTATACAATTAACCTCCTTGTGGTTTGACCTTGGTCTTGCTGGGTTATTATTACTTTAACACTCCTGCACTTAGGAGAAGACATTAATCTTTTAGTCATTTCAAGTTTTTGGTGCCGTTACCAGGGAGATAAGTTTTTGTACAAATTATAGTATTTATTTTATTTTCTCTTTTCACTTTTCTTGTATATAATTGTGTTTTGTTTCTCTTGTTTCTTCTTCTTTTGTTTTCTTCTTCCTTTTATTCTAGTCCTATATGTACATGAGAGTGTGGTCACATACATTAAGTGGTAGACTTTATAGGGTATCCTCATCATTTTCAAAAATTATAGGTGAAAAAGATAATCAATCACTTCATAATGAGAATAACCATGTTAAAACACCTAGAGACCACATGAATCCTATAAGAATAAGTGCACCATCATGCATAGTTTTCCCTCCCAATACATCTCATTTCAATTTTAAGCTATGCATTATTTAACTTTTACCTTCTTTTCATGACTTAAATTTGGAAAATCCATGTATTTAAAAGAATTTAGGGAGGTCTGCAACACATATAATGATTCAAATTATAGCATAAACACCATTAAATTAAAGCTTTTTTTTTTCATTAAAAGATAAAAGCTAAAACATAGCTACAAAATTTAAAACCAGGATCCATTCGTCTTGGGATGAAATGCAACAATAGTTTTTAAAGAAGTTTTTCCCTTCTCAAAGAAGAAATTCTTTCAAAAAATAAATCACCACTTTCACTCAAAAACTAGGAGAAACATTTTACTAATATTAGGATCGGTATTGAAACTTGCTTAATACTTGCCCTAATCATGGTTTTGAAACATGGAAATTGGTTTCATATTTTTATGAAGGGTTAACACCTAAGATAAGCAAATTGTTGAATTCATGTGCGATAGAACTTTTAAAGATAAAGACCCTAATAAAGCAATAAAGCACTTAGACTTATTCATTAAAAATGCTCAAAATTGGGACACCGCGGGTTCTTATAAGGTATCGACTAAAACTCAACCTCATATATCTAGTAGAGATATGTACAACCATAGGGAAGATTATGACCTCCAAGCCAAGTTTGCATCTTTAACTAGAAAAGTCAATTAAAATCTATTGAAAACATTGTGTGTCAAATATGTGAAATAAATGAATAGTCAACCAATGACTGTCTAACCTTGCCTTTTTTATGGAATGTCTACATGAACAAGCTCATGCTTTAAACAGTTTTCAAAGGCCTAACCACAACCCATACTCGCAAACATACAACCCTCATTGGAGAAATCACCAAAATTTTAGTTTGAAGAGAGATAATAACAATGTATAAACTTCACAACCACTATTTCAAGCACATTATAATTTTCAAAATTCTTATGGATATGCACCTCCTTATGCTCCACTTTTTAGAAGAAATCTTGAGGAAACATTGCATGCATTTATTGAAAAGTAAGAGACAATCAATACTTAACTTGCTCAAAACATGACAGATTTTAAAGATACTCTTGCAAAATTGACATCTGCTCTTAGTTTCCAAGAGAAAGGTAAGTTTTCATCTCAACCACAAAAAAATCCCAAGAGACAATATAATGCAAATACAAGTAGTTTCGAAAGTCAATACATGGATCAAATCAAATCAGTCACTATTCTTCGTAGTGAATAAGGTTATTGAAAAACTCACTCTTTAACCTTGTGAGAAAGATGATAAGTCAATCTTTGAGGGTAAGGAAGGGGTTGAATATGAAAATTGCAAAGAAAAGACTGATTTCCTATCAGCACTTTCATTTCCTCATGTCTTGACCAAACAAAAAAAAGTTAATTATAACTCTAAAATCTTTGAAACTTTCAAACAAGTAAGGATCAATATACCTTTGGTGAATTCTATTAAACAGGTTCCTTGATATGTTAAATTTTTTAAAGATCTATGCACTCTGAAGAGAAAACTGAATGTGAAAAAAAAGTCTTTTTAGCTGATTAAGTAAGAGTCATTCTTTAGAACAACAATGTTTTGAAGTATAAAGACCCTAGTTGTCCTACAATTCCTTACTTTATTGGAGAACATAAAATTAAAAGAGCCTTACTTGATCTTGGAGCTAGTGTGAATTTACTTCCATGTTCAGTTTTTCAAAGTCTCAATCTAGATAAGTTAAAACCAACTTTTGTAACTCTCTTACTTGTTGATAGATCGATAAAAGTGTCTAGATAAATAGTTGAAGGTGTGTTAGTACAAGTCAATAAATTCATTTATCTTGTGGATTTTATTGTCTTGGACACATAACCTATTAAAGCATGTAATTCATTTTTTACAACTTTTAATGAATTGATTAATTGTAGGAATGAACTGATGAAACTATCATTTGAAAACATGACATTGAAGATGAATATTTTTAACACTTGCAAGCAACTTAGAGATGATAATGAATTACAAGATGTAGATCATATTGAGGAATTAGTTTATGATCAACTTAAATCTATTTTAAGTAAAAATAAGTTGGATGAATTTAAAGATTTTTAAATGATTTATTCTTAGAAAGAAATTACGAATAAAAGAGGCACTGAAAATATTGATGGAAATCTTTTGTTAAGAGTGACAACAGATTTGACATCTAACATCACACCAATCAATGATTACTTTCCTAACAAATCCTTACTTTCTTTTAGTCTAATGCCATGGTATGATAAAAATAATAATTTTCTTGCTTCAGGAGATTTGCTAGTTCATTGAAGTACCCAAGACAAAGAAAAGTTTTTGAATGAATTGAAGAACTTTTATTGGGATGACCCTAACTTATTCAAATATTTCAAAGATTTATTCCTAACAATGAGGTAAGTAGTGTCATTAAATTTTGTCATTTTGAAGCATGTGGGAGTTATTTCTCGTAAAAAAAGATAGTTGTAAAAATCTTTCAAAATAGATTTTATTGGTCTACCATGTTCAAAGACACGCATGTATTCTGCAAAACTTGAAAAAACTATAAAAACATTGATACTGGTCAATATGTTTTGCTTTATAATTCTCGACTCTATTTATTCTCTAGGGAGCTAAGATCAAGATGGAGTAGTCCCTTTTATTGAGAAATATGTGTATCTTTATAGGGTCTTTGATATTGAGAATCCAAAGAGTGATAATGTTTTTAAGGTAAATGGACATCATTTGAAAGCTTACTTTGATAATTTTTCTAGTGAAAATAAATCCATTGGTTCGAATGATTTTATAGATAAAGGTTGATTATTTTATTTCTATCAAAAAAATTTTGTGTTTTTTTTATGACTCTTGGTTTGCTAGTTTCTCTCACCTTAGTTACATGGTGGATAATGATACTCCGTGACTCTTAAGTCAATTCTTTTAGTTTTCCATGATAACTGATATTTGTGTATATATTTGTTCAATTCCTTGTTCCTTCTTTTCTCTTTGCATCTCTTTTTCACTTCTTATTTTAAAAAATGGACACCATTCTTGAAAAATTAAAAAAAGTATTTTCTCATTTTGCCTCAAAATATGATTATAAAAATTTACCAAGCTAGGTGTGCAAATTGAGGTTGTTAGTGAACCATGGAATTCTTGAAGAGATTCACTGGCTAATTGAAACAAAGGTCCAATTATTAGGTAAGTTTTCCAATTCATTCATTTCATACATGGAACAGGTAAAAACATTTTTACAAAGAAACGTCATGCAAAACAACTGAAAGTCTGCCATCAATGTGCTAGATGGACTTGCAATGCATAATGTTGTTCTTTAAAAATGATATTTATAAGCCGTATTAAGGATGACTTGAGCAAGGTGTCTTTAAAATAATCTTCTATTGACTCTTGAGACGCATTCTAGTAGAGATGTGCATTGTGCAATTCATGATTTATAGCCACTATTGAATAAAGAACATGTTCAATTAGTCTTAAGAATCTAACTAAAAAAGACCATGTTTGCTAGTTTTTAAAAAACTAGAAGGGAAGCCTATCCTTGGCCCATAGAGGGCGTTTAAGCTGTTTTTGGACGTAAAAGTGAGGGAAGATGTGAGCCACAATCAAAACTGTGATTTAAGTCTTAGTTTGTAAAAACTTATGTCTTTTGGTTTTATTAATAGCATAATATTTGTGTTTTGTTATTTCAGATTTGTCAGTGTTCAGTATTTCAAGTGATGTCTTCTATACTCTATCTTTTTACCTTAGGACATTGAGGACAATGTCTCGTTTTGGTTGGGGGGAGAAGGTAGTAGTTGATATTAAAAAAAAACTAACTGTGTTTTTTTTTCATAAACCATTTGCAAACTATTGTTACTAAGATGGTAGAGTAAGAAGGAATTTTATTGACTCTTGAGATGAATCTTGGTTAACATTTTTCAATGGTTATTTGTAATATTCATAACAAGGTCTTTCAAAATACTTCTTAAAATATTCAGGTTTAGAAACTCTCGCATTGTTATTACTTAATTATGCTCATATACTCATTCAATATGTATTCTTAAACCTTAATTTTCACACACACACTTTAACATATGATTATGGGTTACACACTGAATTATTATTTATTTATATTCTTTTGTTAAAGGTAACAACTAAGGAAAAGGGATAGCATATAAAGTGCAAAAAAAAAAATAAAAAAAGAGAGAATAATAATAATAATAATAAAAATATAGATAAATTTAGTTTTGTAACCTCCCTAACATAAGCAATTAAGCTCGAAGGGATGTTTTAATACCAAATACCCTAAAGTCAATTAACTTGAGAGCTATTGGCCCAACACTTGTCACATAGGTTAAGGAGAAAAGCTTAAAGAAATTAAACATTGCACTATCTACATATCAATATCTGCAACCCGAGTTACTAAGGTCGTAGAGTTGTCTCAACACTTAATGCCATAAGCCCAATTGTTTGGGAGTTATTAGCCAAAAACTTGTTACATGGGTTAAAAATGCATTATGTTTTTACACACACACACACACACGTATATATATATACAAACAAACCAAAAAAGAATAAGAAAAAATATCAACCCAAAGAAGTTAATCTTAAATATTAGAAAAAAAATTTGTTTTCTCGCAAGTAAAGCCTCATAATTATGTGTTGAAATATCGTGCGCAAAAGAAAGGTTTACTAAATTTCTTGTTTAAGAGGTAGTGAATATATATATATATATAAATTTAATGAGAGTTTGTTTATCTAGATAGATTAATAGAAGTTGAATGATCAATACCTTGCTTTATGGAATTTACAAATTATTTTTATATTTTAACGCTTTGATTACTAGGGACTAGTAATAAACTGATTAAGGAGTGTGACTAGTATATAAAAGTGCATTTTTATTGAGGTTTTATATCATCATTTTGCACTTGAAATATCAATAACTCCTAAACTAAAGCATGTTTTATAATAACATATCTAATAATATAAGACACCTTTAATTTGTGGTAAATATTCATTTTAAATGCGGGTCTATCGCATAACTGAAACGATTGACTAATGAATTCAAGAACTAAAATTGAAAGGATAAAGAAATGGCCAAACTTAGAAAAAAGATGTTGGTGCAGTCCAAACTAGAATATTGTTCGATAATTAGGAGTTGTAGATCTTAGATTTAGATCTACTTTATATGGATGGAAGGTAAGACATAGGTCTATAACTTTTATATAGAGCCCTAGATTTAAAAAGGTCATTTTCAAGTCCAAATTATACCAACAACAAAGAAGTCCGAATTTGTCCTGCAGCCCAAGCACTATTCAATGTTTGACACATATCTGGAGTTCTAGAAGTTCAAATGACCTCCATTTTCTTTTCTGGAAAGCTGAGACAATTTCCTACAACTTTCATACTTCAAGTGGTTTCAATTCTAACATTATCAATGATGTTTTGGGCAGATAAGAGAAGATAAGAATTGTCACCAAGTCAAGACTTGGCCACCCACTCATTAATTGGTTATCAAATCAATAGTTCCTAATTTTAGCTTATAAAAGGAGGTATTTGCCATGTATTTAGGTATCTTGGTTTCCAGATCAAGATCATGCTTTTGCTTTCTCTCTTTGTATTGCTTATATTTTGCTTTCATTAATATTAAGTTTATATGCCTTTCATTTCCTTTCCTTAGTTAACTTTTATCTTATTTATGTTCTTATTTTGTTTATTATTTTTTTCTTTCATTATGTTTAGTTAATTTTATTATGTCAAGGTGAAAATGTTACATTAATGTTATAAGAATAAGTATAGTGTAAACTTAATATGGACTTCAATGTTTGATACTAACATGTTTTGTATTTGTTATCTTGTTCACTCTTGAATACTTTGCTTGTTAAATGACTAATCTAGATTTATATTTTATACACTTGGTATAATAAATGATTGGCACTTTCATAGCCTATATTGTATGGTATAATCGACACCTGAGCTATGAAAGGAACTTGATTTGTTGTTAACATAAGTTATAATCATGAATGCTTGACGAGATTTACTAGTATTATCATTAATCAAATAAGATAATTAATGAAATCATCTTAATAATTTATAATCTGATTGGAACCACCTTTGTGTGTGGTTTTCAATTGAATAATAAGAGTTTATACTATAGTTGTTTGACATACCATTAGTGGATCCTCTAACCTTGATATTTTTTGTTATTATTGTTTAATCCTTACATTAATCTTCCATCTCAAAGTTCTTATCAACGTTTTCTTCTTCTTCTTCTTCAATTATTATTATTATTAATAGTATTACCACCACCACCACTAGTATTATTATTTATATTATTGTTGTTGCTGTTGTTGTATTATTATTATTATTATTGTTATCTATAATTTATACAATTAACCTATTTATGGTTCGACCCCAGTCTTACCATGTTATTTATTACTTTGACACTTTTGCATTTGAAAGAAGACATCAATCCTTTAATCGTGTCATCAAACTTAGAAAAGAGATACTGGTGTAGTCCAAACCGGAACACTGTTCGGTAATTTGGTCATATCTGAAGCTGTAGATCTTGAATTTAGATCTACTTTACATGGATGGAAAGGTAAGACTGGCCTACAACTTTCATATGGAGGGTTGGTTTTAAAAAGGACATTTTCAAGTCTAAATTGAGCAACAACGAAGAAGTTTGAATATGTCCTGCCATCCGAAAACTATTCAGTATTTGGTCATATCTGGAGTTTTAAAAATCCATATGACCTCTATTTTTTTTTTCTAGAAAGCTGAAACAATTTTCAATAACTTTTCAAGTGCTTCCAATTCTGATGTTATCAATGATATTTTGGACAAACAGAAGAAGATAAGGATTGTCATCAAGTCATGAGTTGGCCACCGACATATCAATTAGTCATCAAATCAATAGTTTTCAATTTTGGCTTATAAAAGGAGGCATTTGTCATGCATTTAGGCATCTTGGTTTCCAAATTAAGATCATACTCTTGCTTTCTTTCTTTGTATTTTTGTAATGCTTAAGTTTTACTTTCATTAATATCAAATTTATGCCTTTCATTTCCTTTCTTTTACTTAGTTAACTTTTATCTTATTTTGTTTATTTATTTTTCTTTCTTTCATTATATCTAGCTAAGTTTATTATGTCAAGGTGAAAAGGTTACACTAATGATGTAAGAATAAGTATATTATAAACTTAATATGGACTTTAATGTTTAATACTAACATGTTTTCTATTTGTTATCTTGTTCACTCTTTAATACTTTGCTTGTTAAATGACTAATCTTGATTTATGTTGTATAACACTTGGTACAACGAATGCTTGACACTTTCATAGCCTATACTGTATGGTATAACCGACACGTGAGTTATGAAAAGAACTTGATTTGTTGCTAACATAAGTTATAATCATAAATGTTTGATGAGATTTACAAGTATTAGTATTAATTGAATAAGATGACTAATGTAATCATGTTAACAATCTATAATCAAATTGAAACCTCTTTTGTGTGTGGTTTCCAATTGAATAATAAGAGTTTATATTATACTTGTTTGATATACCATTAGTGGATCCTCTAACCTTGACATTTGTTATTATCATTGTTTAATCGTTACATTAATATTCCATCTCAAAGTTCTTATCTTCTTCTTCTCTCTTTTTTTTATTATTATTATTGTTGTTGTTGTTGTTGTTGTTGTTGTATTATTGTTATTTATAATTTGTACAATTAACCTCTTTGTAGTTCGACTCTGGTCCTACCGGTTTATTTATTACTTTGACACGCTTGCACTTAGAAGAAGACATCAATCTTTTAGTTATGTCACGTTTTTGGCGTCGTTGCAGGGGAGGTAAGTTCTTGTACAAATTATAGCATTTATTTTATTTTCTCTTTTCACTTTTCTTGTATATAACTTTATTTTTTTTCTCTTATTTCTTCTTTTTTTATTTTTATACATGCATGAGAGTGTGGTCACGTATATCAAGTGGTAGACTTTGTAGGGTATCCTCATCATTTTTAGAAAATATGGCCGAAGAAGATAATCAATCACTTCATAATGAGAATAACCGTGTTAGAACACCTAAAAACCACATGAATCACACAAGAACAAGTGCATTGATTAGTACTTAAAAGTGCACTTCAAAAAACCATTTTTAAATCCAAATTGCAGCAATAACAAAGAAGTCCGAATCTGTCCTCCAACCCGAGCACTATTCAGTTTTGGCCCATATATGGAGTTATAGAGGTCCAAATGATCTGAATTGTTTACACATAAAATCTTAGACAATTTCCTACAACTTTCATGTTTTCAAGTGGCTTCAATTTTGACATTATTAATGATGTTTTGGGAAAACAAGAGAAGATAAGGATTGTCACCAAGTCAAGAGTTAGTCACCCATTCATCAATTAATCATCAAATCAATAGTTTCTAATTTTGGCCTATAAGAGGAGGCATTTGCCATGCATTTAGACATCTTGGTTTTCAGATCAAGATCATGCTCTTGCTTTCTCTCTTTGCATTTTTTGTAATGTTTACGCTTTGCTTTCATTAATATCAAGTTTATGCCTTTCATTTATTTAATTAACTTTTATCTTATTTATGCTCTTATTTTTGTTGTTTATTTTTCTTTCTTTCATTATATTTAGCTAAGTTTATTATGTCAAGGTGAAAAGGTTACTCTAATGGTGTAAGAATAAGTATAGTGTAAACTTAATATGGACTTTAATGTTTGGTACTAACGTGTTTTGTATTTGTTATCTTGTTCACTTTTTAATACTTTAATTGTTAAATGACTAATCCTGATTTATGTTATATAACACTTGGTACAACAAATACTTAGTACTTTCATAGCCCATAATGTATGGTATAACCGACACCTGAGCTATGAAAGGAACTTGATTTGTTGTTAACATAAGTTATAATCATGAATGCGTGATGAGATTTACAAGCATTAGCATTAATCAAAGAAGATGACTAACGTAATCATGTTAACAATCTATAATCAAATTGGAAACTCCTCTGTGTGTGGTTTCAAATTGAATAATAAGAGTTTATACTACCCTTGTTTGACATACCATTAGTGGATCCTCTAACCTTAACATTTGTTGTTATTATTGTTTAATCCTTACATTAATATTTCATCTCAAAGTTCTTATCATCTTCTTCTTCTTTTCGTTCTTTTTCTTTATTATTGTTGTTGTTGTTGTTGTTGTTGTTGTACAATTAACCTTTCTATGGTTCGACCCTTGTCTTACCGGGTTATTTATTACTTCGACACTCGTGCACTTGGGAGAAGACATCAATCTTTTAATTGTGTCAAGTTTTTGATGTCGTTGCTGGGAAGGTAAGTTCTTGTACAAATTATACTATTTATTTTATTTTTACTTTTCACTTTTATTGTATATAACTTTGTTTCTTTTCTTTTGTTTTCTTCTTCCTTTTGTTCTATTCATACACGTGCATGAGAGTGTGGTCACGTACATTAAGTGGTAGACTTTATAGTGTATCCTCATCATTTTTAAAAAATATAGCCGAAGATGATAATCAATTGCTTTATAATGAGAATAACAGTGCTAGAATACTTAGAGACCACATGAATCCCACAAGAATAAGTGCACCATCATGCATTGTCTTTTCTCCTAATGCATCTCATTTTAATTTTAAACTAGACATTATTCCACTTTTACCTTCTTTTCATGGCTTAGATATGGAAAATTCATACTTACATTTAAGAGAATTTGAGGAGGTTTGTAACATATATAATGATTCAAATTGTAACATGAACACCATTATATTAAAGTTTTTTCTTTTTTCATTAAAAGATAAAGTTAAAACACAGCTACAAAATTTGAGATCAAGATCCATTCGTGCTTGGGATGAAATGAAACAATGGTTTTGAAAGAAGGTTTTCCCATCTCACAAAACAAATTCTTTCAAAAGACAAATCACCACTTTCACTCAAAACCAGGAGAAACATTTTACCAATGTTGGGATAGGTATCGAGACTTGCTTAATACTTGGCCTCATCATGGTTTTGAAACATGGAGATTGATTTCATATTTTTAGGCAAATGGTTGAATTGATTTGCAATGGAAATTTTAAAGATGAAGGCCTTGATGAAGCAATGGAGTACATAGACTTGTTAGCTTAAAAATACTTAAAATTGGGATACCGCAGGTACTTATGAGGCACTGAGTAAAACTTAACCTCATACATTTAGTGGAGGTATGTACAACCTTAGGGAAAATCATGACCTCCAAGTCAAGTTTGCATCTTTAGCTAGAAAAGTCGAGGTATTAAAATTAAAAAAGAATGGTCAATTAAAATCTATTGAAAACATTTGTGTCAAATATGTGAAATAAATGAACACTAAAAAATAACTGTCCAACCTTGCCTTCTTTTAAGGAATGTCTCCATGAACAAACCTATGCTTTAAATAGTTTTCAAAGGGCCAACCACAACCTACACTCACAAACATACAACCCTGGTTGGAGAAATCACCCAAATTTCAATTGGAAAAGTGACAATAATAATGTACATACTTCACAACCACTGTTTCAAGCACACCATAATTTTTAAAATTCTCATGGATATGCACCTCCTTATGCTCCACCTCCTATAAGAAATTTTGAGGAAACATTGCATGCATTTATTGAGAAGCAAGAGACAATCAATACTCAATTTGCTCAAAACATAATAGATTTTAAAGATACTCTCGCAAAATTCACATCTACTCTTAGTTTTCAAGAAAAAGGTAAGTTTTCATCTTAACCACAGAAAAATCTCAAGGGGCAATACAATGCAAATACAAGTAGTAGTCTTGTAAGTCAACATATAGATCAAGTCAAATTAGTCATCACTCTTCATAGTGTAATGTTATTCAAAAAAAAAATTCTTAAACCTTGTGAGAAAGATGATGAGTCAATCTCTAAGGGTAAGGAAGGGGTTGAATCTGAACATTGCAAAGAAAAGACTAATTCCCTGCTAGCACTTCCATTTTCTCATGTCATGACCAATTAGGAAGAAATCAATAATGATGCGAATCTTTTATCAAAAGTGACAACAGATTCGACACCCGACATCACACCAATTGATGATTACTTTCCTGATAAATCTCTACTTTCTCTTAGTTCAATGCCTTGGTTTGTTAAAAATATCAATTTTCTTGCTTTAAGATTTTTTCCAGCTCACTGCAGTACCGAAGACAAAAGAAAATTTTTTAGCAACGTGCAAAAATTTTATTGGGATGACCCTTACTTATTCAATTATTGTCCTGATCAAATATTTCAAAGATGCATGCTTATCAATGATCAAGGACTCATATGCATTCCACAAAACCTATAAAAAAGAGGTTAAATTAAATTGTGTCTCAAAGGTACGTGGGGATCATTTCTTGTCAAAAAAGGACTATAGAAATCTTATAAAGTGGATTTTACTAGCCCACCATGTTCAAGGACTCACATGCATTCCGTAAAACCTGTGAAAATTGTTAAAAGGTGGGATTTATTTTAAAACATATAGAGTCTTTAGATAATCTTCTATTAACTCTTGAGACACATCCTAATGGAGATGTGCATTGTGCAATTCATGATTTATGGCCCCATTTTCATAAAGAACATGATCGACTTAGTCTTGGGAATCTGACTAAAAAAGACCATGTTTGCCAGCTTTTAAGAAAACTGGATGAGAAGCCTATCCCCGACCCATAGAGGGCGTTTAAGTTGTTTTTGGATGTAAAACCAAGGGAAGATGTGAGCCACAATCACAACTACCTGTACATACACATGCTTTTTCAAAAATAAAGAAAGAAAGAGTGTGTAACTCTAGTGGCCTACATATAAGTGGTATGATTTAATTTCTCATCTATAAAATCCCCTTTTCCTTCCTTTCATTTCTACTCAACTCATACATTCAACAAATATAGAAGTGTGTAGAAATCACAAGTTTCTCAAGTCATCACATAAGAAAGATTTGTGTTTTTGATGGATCTAGTCTTGGAAAAGAAAATGAGTTTTTAGAATCAGCAAATTATCTTGGTCAGATGCTAGCTGAGAGAAAGGTTCATTTAGTGTATGGGGGAGGTAGTTTGGGGTTAATGGGAGGTGTGTAAATAGCTATATTTTTAGGAGGTAGTCAAGTCTTAGGGGTCATCCCTAGAGCTTTAGCACAAGAGGACATCATTGGAAAAATAATTAGAGAGGAAATTTAGGTCTCCACAATGTCGGCTCTAATGAATGCAATGTTTAACCATGCAGATGCCTTCATTACTTTACCATGTGGTCTAAGCACATTGGAAGAGATCTTTCACATTTCCTCTTAGGCCCAACTGTACATTCACTATAAACCTATAGGTCTGTTAAATGTTAATGGTTATTATGATAAGTTGTTATCTTCTCTTGATCATGTTGTGAAACAGGAATTGCTAACATTTTCTGCACGACAAATCATAATCTCATTTAGATTAGATTTGAGTCTTCATTTGTATTTTTTTGTCATCTTGTTTTATTATTGTGTTTTGTTATTTTTTTATTTTTGTTTTGGTGTGTTTCAGGTTTGTTAGTGTTTCTTATTTCAGGTGATACCTTCTATACTCTATTTTTCTACCTTAGAACATTGAAGACAATATCTCGTTTTGGTTGGGAGGAAAGGGTGGTAGCTAAAAAAATTAACTAACTATGTTTTCTATTTTATAAAGTATGTGCAAAATTGTTGTTACTATGATAGCAGAGTAAAGAAGATCTTTTTATGACTCTTAAGAAGCATCTTAGTAACCATTCTTAATAAGGTCTATTATAATACTTCCTGAAATATTCAAGTTTACAAACTCTCACATTACTATTACTTAATTATACTCATATACTCATTTAACATGTATTCTTAAACCTTAATTTATACACACACACACTCTAACATATAATTATAGGTTGCACATTGGATTATTACATTATTTATGTTTTTTTCTTAAAGGTAACAACTGAGGGAAAGAGATAGTTTATAATTTAAAATAAAAATAAAAGAAAGCAAAAAAAATGAATAATGATAATAAAAATAATTAAGCCTGAATACTCTAAAGTAATTAAGCTTGAATGAGTGTTTTAACACCTAATACTCTAAAGTCAACTGACTTGGGAGCTATTAGCCCAACGCTTATTACATGGGTTGAGAAGAAAAGCTTATGGGAATTAAAAATTGCACTATCTACATATCAATATTTGTGACTCGAGTTACTAAGCTCGTAGGGGTGTTTCAACACCTAATGCCCTAAAACCAACTGATTTGCGAGTCATTAGCTGAAAGCTGATTACATGGATTAAAGATGCATGATGTTTTAAGTTATATGTATATATATTAAAAAAAAGAAAAATAATAATAATCCCAACTCAAGGAAGTTAACCTTAAATATTAGAACAAAAATTTTATTTTCATCCAAGTAAAAACCCATAACTATGCGCTAATATATTGAGCACACAAGAAAGGTTTATTAATATCTTGTTTAAGAGGTTTTGAGCATATATATAAATTTAATGAGTTTGTTTATTGGGATAGATTAATGGAAGTTGAATGATGAATACCTTACTATATGGAATTTGCAAATTGTTTATCTATTTTAACACTTTGATTACTAGGGACTAGTAATAAGCTAGTTGGGGGGTGTGATTAGTACTTAAAAGTGTATTTTTATTAAGGTTTTGTATCATCATTTTTCACTTAAAGTATCAATAACTCTTTAACTAAAACATGTTTTATAATAACATATCTAATAATATAAGATACATTTAATATATGGTAAATGTTTATTTTAAATGCAGGCCTATCATATAAATGAAAGGATTGATTGATGAATATAAGAACTGAAATTAAATGGACAAAGAGATGACTAAACTTAGAAAAGAGATGTGGGTGCAGTCCAAACTAGAATATTGTTCGGTAATTGGGTCATATTTGGACCTATAGATATTCGATTTAGGTCTACTTTATATGGAGAAAAGGTAAGACATAGGCCTATAACTTTCATATGAAGCCTAAGATTTAAAAATGTCATTTTCAATTCCAAATTGTAGCAACAACAAAGAAGTTCCAATCTGTCCTCTAGCTCGTGCACTGTTCAGTGTTTGACCTATATCTAGAGTTCTAAAAGTCTAAATGACTTAAATTTTGTTGCTCGAAAAGCTGAGACAATTTATACAGCTTTCATGTTTTAAGTGGCTCCAATTCTAACGTTATTAATGATGTTTTGGGCAGACAATAGAAGATACGGATTGTCATAAAATCAAGAGTTGGCCACCCACTCATCAATTAGTCATTAAATCAATAGTTTCTAATTTTGGTCTATAAAAGAAGACATTTAGGCATCTTGGTTTCCAGATAAAGATCATGTTCTTGCTTTCTCTCTTTATATATTTGTAATGCTTATGTTTTGCTTTCATTAATATCAAGTTTATACTTTTCAATTCCTTTCCTTTACTTAGTTAACTTTTATCTTATTTATTTTTCTTTCTTTCGTTATGTTTAGCTAAGTTTATTATGTCAAGGTAAAAATGTTACACTAATGGTATAAGAATAAGTATAATGTAAACTTAATATGGATTTTAATGTTTGATACAAACATGTTTTGTATTTGTTATCTTGTTCACTCTTTAATACTTTACTTGTTAAATGACTGCTCTAGATTTATGTTGTATAACACTTGGTACAACAAATGCTTGGTATTTTCATAGCTCATATTGTATAGTATAACAGACACCTGAACTATGAGAGGAACTTGAGTTATTGTTATTATAAGTTATAATCATGAATACCTAACAAGATTTTCAAGTATTAATATCAAATAAAATAACTAATGTAATCATGTTAACAATTTATAATCTGATTGGAACCTCCTTCATGTGTGGTTTGCAATTGAATAATAAGAGTTTATACTATACTTGTTTGACATACTATTAGAGGATCCTCTAACATTGACATTTATTGTTATCATTGTTTAATCCTTACTGTAAACACCCAAAAGAAATAATATATATATATATAGACAGAACTGATGAAGCAGTTTTCGCTACCAATTTCTCGATCGGCAACGAAGTAGTTTTCGCTGCCGATTTCTCGATCGGCAGCGACACAGTTTCCGCTGCCGATTTCTGCATCTGCAGCGAAGCAGTTTCCGCTGCCGATTTTCGCATTGTCAGCGACGCAGTTTCTGTTGCTGATTTCTGCATCTGCAGCGAAGTAGTTTTCGCTGCCGATTTCTCGATTGGTAGTGACATAGTTTCCGCTGCCGATTTCTGTATCTGCAGTGAAGTAGTTTCCGCTGCCGATTTCTACATTGACAGCGACGCAATTTCCGCTGCCGATTTCTGTATCTGCAGAGAAGGGAACCAACGTGAGAGGAAGAAGAAGGAAGAAAACTAGTAGGAGAGGAGGAAGAACACTGTCAAACCTTCCTCAAACCTAGCTAGATTCGTAAGGTATGGGTCATGAAACTTCCTTCCTCTTCTCCTTAAGATTTAGAACCGGAAATGAAGAAGAAAAACCCTAAGAAAATTGAATTATGACCTAAGCTAGCTGTGAAGAAAACAGAAATTTACAAAGAGGACAAAGAAAACATAAATGAAATGAGGCGAATTTCAGAACATCTAGTAAAGAAAAATGAATAAAATAGAAACAACAAATCATAGTAGGGGGCCGACTTTAACTATGGGGTTGGCCGGCATGCAATGTGTGTGTTTTGCTGGGATTGGCTAAAGGATTATGTGCTGGAATGGATAGTTTCAATGTGTGTATTCTGCTGGAATGATTGAAAGATATATGCTGTAATTGATGGTTTTCAATATGTGTCTTCTGCAGCGAAATTTCAATTCGCTGCCAAAACTGTATCAGCTGCAGCGAATTAGCATTCGCTACCGAAATTGAGTCTTCTGCAACGAATCATCATTCGCTACAGAATTGTGTGTTCTGCAGCAAATTTTGATTCGCTGCCGAAAATGTGACGGCTGCATCGAATAAGTATTCGCTGTCGAAATTGAGTCTTCTACAGCGAATTAGATTTGGCTGCCAAATTGTGTGTTTTGCAGCGAATTAGCATTCGCTGCCAAAACTGTGTTGGCTGCAGCGAATAAGTATTCGCTGCTGAAATTGAGTCTTCTGCAGCGAATTAGAATTCGCTGTAGAATTGTGTGTTTTGCAGTGAAATTTTGATTTGCTGCCAAAAATGTGTCGGCCGCAGCGAATTAGCATTCACTACCGAAACCGAGTCGTCAGCAGCGAATCAGCATTCGCCGTAGAATTGTGTGTTTTGCAGCAAATTTCGATTCGCTGTCGAAAATGTGACGGCTGCATCGAATAAGTATTCGCTGTCGAAATTGAGTCTTCTACAGGGAATTAGAATTGGCTGCCGAATTGTGTGTTCTGCAGCGAATTAGCATTCGCTGCCAAAACTGTATCGGCTGCAATGAATTAGAATTCCCTATCGAATTTATATTTCACAGCGAAATTGCGATTCACTGCCGAAACTGTGTCGGCTGCAGTGAATTACTGCTGAAGTTGAGTTGTCTGCAGCAAATTAACATTCATTGTCGAGTTTCATGTTCTACAGTGAATTTGTGATTCGCCACCGAAGTTGAGTTGGTTACAACGAAATTGTGATTCGCTGCCGAAACTGAGTTGTCCCCTACGATTTAGCACCTGCTGCCGGAACAGTGACGCCAATAGCAAAACAGTTTTTACTGACGAACTGGCTTCTGGCAGCGAAACAGTTGTCGCTACCGAATTGGCAACCTGTAGCGAACCAATTCTCGCTACCGAATTTGGCAACCTGCAGCGAACCAATTCTCGCTGCCGAATTTGGTAGCCTGCAGCGAACCAGTTCTCGTTGCTGATTTCTACAATAAGCCTCCTAAGCAAAAATGACTTAAATGCTAGTAACAATTTCATGGTATGATAGTGTAAAATGTGGAACACTTGAATGTGAATATATGAACTTTTGAAATAAGTGTGGTGACAAATGTGATTCAAAAATACAAATGTATTGAATTGTGACCATTGTTGTCTTAGGTGGTGCGGTCGGGATCGGAGCATCGTCAAGACAAGAACAAACCACAGGTGGAGCAGGTAGGTGACTTCCACTTTCCTTTTTCATACGTTAAATAATGTGATACTTTAACATGAATGTTACCATATTGGGTTAGAATAGATAACAGATTGTCAAATGTTAAATGTTGTCAAGAGGTTGATTAGCTTCGACTAATGGCATTCGAATGGATGACCGGGACAAAAGAATGATTAACCTCAGCTAATGGCATCCGAATGGATGGCCGGGATAATGGCATCCAAATGGATGACCAGGATAAAGGAATGATTAACCTCGGCTAATGGCATCCGAATGGATGGCCGGGATAATGGCATCCGAATGGATGACCGGGATAAAGGAATGATTAGCCTCGGCTAATGGCATCTGAATGGATGGCCGGGATAATGGCATCTAAATGGATGGCCGGGATAAAGGAATGATTAGCCTCGGTTGATGGCATCAGAATAGATGACTGGGACAAGTGATTGATTAACTTTGGCTAAAGGCATCCGAAGTGGATGATCGGGGTGAGTGAATGGTTAATCTCAACAAATGATACCTTAAGAGGATAGCTGGGTTTAAGATTTTGGTTGATTACAAGAATGGGTGCAACTATATGTACTATAAATTGTGTATACTATGTACATGAAGAAACTACAAATATCATGCATCAACCATGGAATAATGTTAATGATTTATTTTTCCTGCTAGACCATTTAATTATCATTATTAATAATAAGCAACTGCATTCTCTTAAATATTTTGCACTACAACAAGGACATCACATCAATGAGATGCCTAGGAAACCTGATACACGGGAACCTATTTTTGTAAGGAATCATTTAGTTGCATCCTAACTCACAATGTATTTTGTATGGATCAATGTATTAAACGTATAACTTTTATTGAACCCTATTGTTTAAATTTGTGGTGACTATTAGTAGGATAGGAATGCAGCAAACTCATGTCTATGGATGTAATATTATAATATGAACTTCTACGCATGCAAAAATAATATTATGTGTTTATGTAAATTTCCCTTTTAAATGAAATGTTGAATGTAATTGATGTATGGATTGCATTTTGATGATGTGAGGAAAATAGGTTCGCAATTTACCGACACGATGTGTGTCAAAGAAAAAAAAATTCTATTGTTTTGG
This sequence comes from Populus ilicifolia, assembly GCA_015708895.1. Classification (NCBI taxonomy): domain Eukaryota; kingdom Viridiplantae; phylum Streptophyta; class Magnoliopsida; order Malpighiales; family Salicaceae; genus Populus; species Populus ilicifolia. The sequence goes on along the minus strand of SRLM01001179.1, from coordinate 125,495 downwards.
GGCTTGAAAAGCCTGGTTGTTACATTTACGTTAATCTTTCATCTCAAAGTTCATCAACTTCTTTATTATTATTATTATTATTATTATTGTTGTTGTTATTGTTATTGTTACTATCGTTGTTGTTATTCTGGTTGTTATATTATTATTATCTATAATTTATACAATTAACATCTCTGTGGTTTGAACTCGGTCTTGCCGGGTTATTTATTACTTTGACAATCTTGTACTTGGAAGAAAACATCAATCTTTTGGTCATGTCATAAAGCATAATAGATTTTAAAGATACTTTTACAAAATTCATATTTGCTCTTAGTTTTTAAGAGAAAGGTAAGTTTCCATCTCAACCATAGTAAAATCCCAAGGGACAATACAATATAAATGCAAGTAGTTTTGGAAGTCAACATATGGATCAAGTCAAATCAGTCATCACTCTTTGCAGTGGTAAGGTTATTGAAAAACTTACTTTTGAACCTTGTGAGAAAGATTGATCAAGTCAAATCCAAGTAGTTTTGGAAGTCAACATATGGATCAAGAAAATCGATAAGTTATAATCATGAATGCCTGATGAGATTTACAAGTATTAGCATTAATCGAATAAGATAATTAATGTAATCATGTTAACAATTTATAATCTAATTAGAATCTCCTTCGTGTGTGGTTTCCAATTGAATAATAAGAGTTTATGATATACTTGTTTAACATACTATTAGTGGATTCTCTAACCTTGACATTTGTTGTTGTTATTGTTTAATTCTTATGTTAATCTTCCATCTCAAGGTTCTCATCAACTTCTTTTTCTTCTTCTTCTTCCTTATTACTATTACTATTACTATTACTAGTAGTATTATTACTAGTACTACTATTATTATTGTTGTTGTTGTTATATTATTGTTGTTTATAATTTATAAAATTAACCTCCCTATGGTTTGATCCTAGTCTTGCCGAGTTATTTATTACTTCAATACTCTTTTACTTGGGAGATAACATCAATCTTTTGGTCATAATACTTTAGCATAAGGGGATGTCATTAAAAAAACAATTGGAGAGGAACTACAGGTCTCCACAATATATGCTTGAATGAATGCAATGTTCAATCATATTGATGCCTTAATTGCCTTATGAGGTGGTTTGGACACATTGGAAGAGATCTTTCATATTTCATCTTGGGCTTAACTGTACATTCACCATAAACCTATAGGTCTGTTAAATGTTAATAGTTATTATAATAAGTTGTTGTCGTTTCTTGATTATGTTGTAGAACAAGATTTTCTAAAATCTTCAGTATGATAAATCACAATCCCTACTGCTACTACTGAACAACTGATTGATCAACTAAAATATTTTATTCTTATATTTGATCCGTCCGTAAGTTGCATAAATTAGTTATTTACGAAAAGTCATAAAAAGCTTAGATTAGATTTGAGTCTTAATTTGTGAATCTTTGTGTCTTTTGGTTTCATTATTGTGTTTTGTTGTTTCTTATATTTGTTTAAGTGTATTCCAGGTTTGTTAGTATTTGTTATTTTAGGTGATGTCTTTTATACTTTATCTTTTTATGTTAGGACATTGAGGAAAATGTCTCATTTTGGTTGAGGAGAGAGAGTAGTAGTTGATAAAAAAAATAACTAATTGTGTTTTTCTATTTCATAAAGTATGTTCAAAATTGTTGTTACTAGGATGACAGAGTAAATGAGCTCTTTTGTTAAAGTGACTCTTGATACGTATCTCAGTAACCATTCTTAACAATGTCTATCATAATACTTCTTAAAATGTTCAGGTTTACAAACTCTCGTATTATTATCACTTAATTATGCTTATATACTCATTTAACATATATTCTTAAACCTTAATTTTCAAACATACTTTAACATATGATTGTGGGTTGCATATTCGATTATTACATTATTTATGTTCTTTTATTAAAGGTAAGAACTAAGAGAAAGCTTAATGCACTAAGAATAACTCGTTTGGGAGTCATTAGTTGAAAGCTCGTTACATGGGTTAAAGATGCATGATGAATTAAGTTATATGTATATATATTAAAACAAAAAAGAAAAAAAGAAAAAATAATAATAATCTCAACCTAAGGAAGTTAAATTTAAACATTAAAACAAAAATTTTGTTTTATTCTAAGAAAAGCCTAATAACTATATGTTGATTTATTGAACCCAAAAGAAAGGTTTTTTAATATCTTGTTTAAGAGCTATTGAGCACATATATAAATTTAATAAGAGTTTGTTTTATAATAACATATAAAATAATATAAGATTCTTTTAATTTGTGGTAAATATGCATTTTAAATGCAAGCCTATCACATAAATGAAAGGATTGATAGATGAGTTTAAGAACTGAAATTGAAAGGATAAAGAGATGACCAAACTTAGAAAAGAGATGCTAGTTAAGTCTAAATCGGAATACTATTCAGTAATTGGGTTATATCTGGAGCTGTAGTTGTCGAATTTAGGTATACTTTATATAGATGGAAAGGTAAGGTATAAGCTTATAACTTTTAGATAAGCCCAAGATTTAAAAAGACTATTTTCATGATCAAATTATAACAACAATGAAGAAGTTTGAATCTGTCCTGCAGTCCAAGAACTGTTTAGTGTTTGGCCCATATATGGAGTTCTAGAAGTCCAAATGATCTTCATGTTTTTTTTTCCTAGAAAGCTGAGATAATTTCTTACAACTTTCATGTTTTCAAGTGGTTCCAATTCTGATGTTATCAATGACATTTTAGGTAGACAAAAGAAGATAAAGATCATCACCAAGTCCACTCACTCATCAATTAGTCATCAAATTAATAGTTCCTAATTTTAGCCTATAAAAGGAGGTATTTGCCATGTATTTAGGCATCTTGGTCTCTAAATCAAGATCATACTCTTGCTTTCTCTTTTTGTATTTTTATAGTAATTAAGTTTTATTTTTATTAATATCTTATTTATGCCTTTCAATTCCTTTCCTTTACTTAGTTAACTTTTATTTTATTTATGTTATTATTTTGTTCATTTTTTTCTTTCTTTTATTATGTTTATTTAAGTTTATTATGTCAAGGTGAAAAAGTTATACTAATGGTGCAATAATAAGTATAATGTAAACTTAACATAGACTTTAATGTTTGATACAAATATGTTTCATATATGTTATCTTATTCACTCTTTAATATTTTGCTTGTTAAATAACTAATCTAGATCTATGTTGTATAACACTTGGTACATCAAATGCTTGACACTTTCATAGCTCATATTGTATGGTATAACAGACACTTGAGATATGAAAGGAACTTGAGTTGTTGTTAATATACTTATTTAACATATATTTTTAAACTTTAATTTTCACCCACACTTTAACATATGATTGTGGGTTGCACATTGTATTATTACATTACTTATGTTCTTTTGTTAAAGGTAACAACTAAGAAAAAATGATAATATATAATTTGAAAAAAAAAGCAAAAAAAATGATGATAATAAAAATATAGATAAGTTTTGTTTCGTATCTTCTCTAACCTAAGCAATTAAGCCCGAAGGGGTGTTTTAACACCTAATACCCTAAAGTTAACTGACTTTAGAGCTATTGGCCCAACAGTTGTTACATGGGTTGAGGAGAAAAGCTTAAGAAAATCAAATATTGCACTATCTACATATCAGTATCGGCAACCCGAGTTACTAAGCTCATAGGGGTGTCTCAACACCTAATGCCTTAAAACCAACTAGTCTAGAAGTCATTAGCTAAAAGCTCGCTACATAAGTTAAAGATGCATGGTGTTTTAAGCTCGCTACGAATTTGTCCTCTAGCCCGAGTACTATTCAGTATTTTGGCCATATCTAGAGTTCTAGAAGTTAAAATGAACTGAATTTTTTACACAAGAAAGCTAAGATAATTTTCTAGAACTTTCATTTTCAAATGGCTCTAATTTTGATGTCATCAATGACGTTTTGGGTAGACAAGAGAAGATAAAAGTTGTCACCAAGTCAAGGTTTGACCACCTACTTATCAATTAGTCATCAAATCAATAGTTTCAAATTTTGGCTAACAAAAGGAGGCATTTGCCATGCATTTAGGCATCTTGGTGTCGAGATCAAGATCATGCTCTTGTTTTCTCTCTTGTATTTTTTGTATTGCTTATGCTTTGTTTTCATTAATATTAAGTTTATGCTTTTCATTTCCTTTCCTTTACTTAGTTAATTCTTATCTTACTTATGTTTTTATTTTGTTTATCTATTTTTCTTTCTTTCATTATATCGAGTTAAGTTTATTATGTCAAGGTGAAATGGTTACCCTAATGGTGTAAGAATAAGTATAGCATAAACTTAAAATGGACTTTAATGTTTGATAGTAACATGTTTTATATTTGTTATCTTGTTTACTCTTTAATATTTTGCTTGTTAAATGACTAATCTTGATTTATATTGTATAACAATTGGTACAACAAATGCTTGGCACTTTCATAGCCTATAATGTATGGTATAACCGACACCTGAGTTATGAAAGAAACTTGATTTGTTGTTAACATAAGTTATAATCATGAATGCTTGACGACATTTACAAGTATTAACATTAATTGAATAAGATGACTAATGTAATCATGTTAACAAT
>SRLM01001179.1:107938-118805 GCA_015708895.1 Populus ilicifolia | reverse complement strand
TTTTGGGGGTCGTCCCCGAAGCTTTAGCACAAGGGGACATCATTGGAAAAACAATTGGAGAGGAACTTCAGGTCTCTACAATGTCAGATCGAATGAATGCAATGTTTAACCATGTTGATGCCTTCATTACTTTATCAAGTGGTCTAGGCACATTGGAATAGATCTTTCATATTTCCTCTTGGGCCCAACTGCACATTCACCATAAACTCATAGGTTTGTTAAATGTTAATGGTTATTATGATAAGTTGTTGTCTTTTCTTGATCAAGCTGTGGAACAGGAATTTCTAACATATTCTGCACTACAAATCATAATCTTTGCTGCTACTGCTCAACAATTGATTGACCAACTACAATCTTTCGTTCCTGTAATTGATCCTTCCATGAGTCACATAAATTGGTCAACTAAGAAAAGCCGTAAAAAACTTAGATTGGATTTAAGCCTCTATTTGTGAATCTTTGTGTCTTTTGATTTTATTATTGTGTTTTGTTGTTTCTTATATTTTTTTTTCAGTGTGTTTCAGGTTTGTTAGTGTTCGTTATTTCAGGTGATATCTTCTATACTCTATCTTTCTACCTTTAAACATTGAGGACAATGTCTTGTTTTAGTTGGGGGGAGGGTAGTAGCTAAAAAAAAAACTGTGTTTTCTATTTCATAAAGCATATGCAAAGTGGTTGTTATTAGGATGGCAGAGTAAAGGAGCTCTTTTGTTAAAGTGACTCTTGAGACGCATCTTAGTACCCATTCTTAAAAAGGTCTATTATAATACTTCTTGAAATATTCAGGTTTACAAACTCTCGATTGTTATCATTAATTCTGCTCATATACTTATTTAACATGTATTCTTAAACCTTAATTTACACACACACACTTTAACATATGATTGTGGGTTGCATATTGGATTATTACATTATTTATGTTCTTTTGTTAAAGGTAAAAACTAAGGGAAAGAGATCGTATATAATTAAAAAACAAAAAAAAAGAGAGAAAAAAGAAAAAGAAAATAATAATAATAATAAAAATGTAGATAAGTTTGGTTTCGTAACCTCTTTAACCTAAGCAATTAAACCCGAAGGGGTGTTTTAACACCTAATACCCTAAAGTCAATTGACTTGGGAGCTATTGGCCCAATGCTTGTTACATAGGTTGAGGAGAAAAGCTCAAGGGAATCAAACATTGCACTATCTACATATCAGTATCTACAACCCGAGTTACTAAGCTCATAGGGGTGTCTTAACACCTAATGCCCTAAGACCATCTAGTCTGGGACTTATTAGCTGAAAGCTCATTACATGGGTTAAAGATGCATGGTGTTTTAAATTATATGTATATTAAAAAAAGAAAAAAAAGAAGAAGACAAAAGTAGTAATCCCAACCTAAGGAAGTTAACTTCAAATATTAGAACAAAAATTTTATTTTTTTCTAAGAAAAGCTCCATAATTATGTGTCGATACATTGAGCATAAAAGAAAGGTTTATTAATATCTTGTTAAGAGGTATTAAGTAGATATATAAATTTAATGAGAGTTTGTTTATCTGGATAGATTAATGGAAGTTAAATGATGAATACCTTACTTTCTAGAATTTGCAAACTTGTTTTTCTATTTTAACACTTTGATTACTAGGGACTAGTAATAAGCTGGTTGGGGGGTGTGATTAGTACTTAAAAGTGCAATTTTATCATGTTTTTATATCATTATTTTGCACTAGAAGTATCAATAACTCCTTAACTAAAGCATGTTTTATAATAATATAAGATACCTTTAATTTGTGGTAAATATTCATTTTAAATGTAGGTCTGTCACATAAATGAAAGGATTGATTGATGACTTTAAGAACTTCAATTGCAAAGGCAAAGAGATGATCAAACTTAGAAAAGAGATGTCGGTGCAATCCAAATCGGAACACTATACGGTAATTGGGTCATATTTGAAAAGGTTACACTAAGGGTGTAAGAATAAGTATAGTGTAAACTTAAAATGGACTTTAATGTTTGATAGTAACATGTTTTATATTTGTTATCTTGTTCAATCTTTAATACTTTGCTTGTTAAATGACTAATCTTGATTTATATTGTGTAACAATTGGTACAACAAATGTTTGACACTTTTATAGCCCATAATGTATGGTATAAGCGATACCTGAGCTATCAAAGGAACTTGAGTTGTTGTTAACATAAGTTATAATCATGAATGCTTGATGAAATTTACAAGTATTAGCATTAATTGAATAAGATGACTAATGTAATCATGTTAACAATTTATAATATGATTGGAACCTCCTTTGTGTGTGGTTTCCAATTGAACAATAAGAGTTTATACTATACTTGTTTGACATACCATTAGTGAAACCTCTAACTTTGACATTTGTTATTATCATTGTTTAATTCTTACTTTAATATTTCATCTCAAAGTTCTCATCCTTTTCTTCTTCTTTATTATTGTTATTATTAGTATTATTACTACTAGTATTATTAGTATTATTATTGTTGTTGTTGTTGTTGTTGTTGTATTATTGTTATTTATAATTTGTACAATAACCTCCCTGTGTTTCGACCCCGGTCTTGTTGGGTTATTTATTACTTTGACACTCCTGCACTTGGAAGAAAACATTAATCTCTTAGTCGTGTCAATTACTAAGGACTAGTAATAAGCTGGTTGGGGATGTGTGATTAGTACTTAAATGTGAATTTTTATCAAGGTTTTATATTATTATTTTGCAATTGAAGTATCAATAACTCTTTAACTAAAACATATTTTATATACTAACATATCTAATAATATAAGATACGTTTAATTTATAGTAAATATTCATTTTAAATGCAGGTCTATCACATAAATAAAAGGATTGATTGATAAGTTTAAGAACTAAAATTGAAAGGACAAAGAGATGGCTAAACTTAGAAAAGAGATGCTGGTATAGTCTAAACCAGAATACTTTTCGGTAATTGGGTCAAATTTGGAGCTATATATCTTGAATTTAGGTCTACTTTATATAGATACAAATGTAAGATATAAACCTACAACTTTCATATAGAGCTCAAGATTTAATAAGACTATTTTCAAGTTCAAATTATAGTAACAATAAAGAAGTCTGAATCTATCTTCTAGCCCGAACACTGTTTAGTGTTTGACTCATAATTAGAGTTCTAGGAGTCGAAATGTTCTCTATTTTTTTTTTCTGGAAAGCTGAGATAATTTCTTACAACTTTCATGTTTTGGACAAATAAGAGAAGATAAAGATTGTCACGAAGTCAAGAGTTGGTCATCCACTCATCAATTAGTCATCAAATCTNATCTGTCCTCCAACCCGAGCACTATTCAATATTTTGGCCATATCTGGAGTTCTAGAAGATGAAATGAGCTGAATTTTTTACACAAGAAAGCTGGGAAAATTTCTTAGAACTTTCATGTTTTCGAGTGTCTCTAATTTGGACGTCATCAATGACGTTTTGGGCAGACAAGAGAAGATAAGGATTGTCACCAAGTCAAGGGTTGACCATCTACTTATCAATTAGTCATCAAATCAATACTTCCCAATTTTGGCCTATAAAAAGAGGCATTTGCCATGCATTTAGGCATCTTGGTATCCAGATCAAGATCATGCTCTTCCTTTCTCTCTTTGTATTTTTTTGTAATGTCAATGCTTTGCTTCCATTAATATTATGTTTATGCCTTTCATTTCCTTTCCTTTACTTAGTTAACTTTTATGTTCTTATTTTGTTTATCTATTTTTCTTTCTTTCATTATGTCTAGCTAAGTTAATTATGTCAAGGTGAAAAGGTTACACTAATGGTGTAAGAATAAATATAATGTAAACTTAATATGGACTTTAATATTTGACACTAACATGTTTTATATTTGTTATCTTGTTCACTCTTTAATACTTTGCTTGTTAAATGACTAATCTTGATTTATATTGTATAACAATTGGTACAACAAATACTTGACACTTTCATAGCCCATACTGTATGGTATAACCGACACCTAAGCTATGAAAGGAACTTGATTTGTTGTTAACATAAGTTATAATCATGAATGCTTGATGAAATTTACAAGTATTAACATTAATTGAATAAGATGACAAATGCAATCATGTTAACAATTAATAATATGATTGGAACCTCCTTTGTGTGTGGTTTCCAATTGAATAATAAGAGTTTATACTATACTTGTTTGACATACCATGAGTGGAACCTCTAACCTTGACATTTGTTATTATCATTGTTTAATCCTTACTTTAATATTTCATCTCAAAGTTCTCATCTTCTTCTTCTTTATTATTGTTATTATTATTATTACTAGTACTGTTGTTATTGTTATTATTGTTGTTGTTTTATTATTGTTATTTATAATTTGTACAATAACCTCCCTATAGTTCGACCCTGGTCTTGCAAGGTTATTTATTACTTCGACACTCCTGCACTTGGAAGAAGACATTAATCTCTTAGTCGTGTCAAGTTTTTAGCGCCGTTGTCGTGGAGGTAAGTTTTGTATAAATTATAATTTTTAGTTTATTTTCTCTTTTCACCTTTTCTTGTGTATAACTTTGTTTTTTTTTTCCTTGTTTCTTCTTCTTTTGTTTTTTATTTCTATTTATTCTATTCCTACACATGCATTAGAGTGTGGTCACGTACATCAAGTGGTAGACTTTGTAGGGTATCCTCATCATTTTCAAACAATATGGCTGAAGAAGATTATCAATCACTTTATAATGAGAATAACCATGCTAACTTAGAGACCACATGAATCCAACATGAATAAGTGCACCATAATGCATAGTTTTTCCTCCCAATGCATCTCATTTTAATTTTAAGCCAAACATTATTCAACTTTTACCTTCTTTTCATGGTTTAGATTTGGAAAATCCATACTTGCATTTAAGAGAATTTGAGGAGGTCTACAGCACATATAATAATTTAAATTGTAGCATGAACACCATCAGATTAAAGCTTTTTCCTTTTTCATTAAAAGATAAAGCTAAAACATGGCTACAAAATTTGAGACCAAGATCCATTCGTGCTTGGGATGAAATGCAACAACAGTTTTTAAACAAGTTTTTCCCATCTCATAGAATTTGCTCTATCAAAAGACAAATCACGACTTTCACTCAAAAACCAGGAGAACCATTTCACCAATGTTGGGATAGGTATCGAGACTTGCTTAGTACTTGCCCTCATCATGGTTTTGAAACATGAAGATTGGTTTCATATTTTTATAAAGGGTTAACACCTAAAGATAGACAAATGGTTGAATTGATGTGCAATGGAACTTTTGAAGACAAAGACCCTGATGAAGGAATGGAGTATTTAGACTTGTTAGGTGAAAATGCTCAAAATTGGGACACTGCGGGTACTTATGAGGCACCGAGTAAAACCCAACCTCATACATCTAATGGAGGTATGTACAACCTTAGAGAAGATCATGACCTTCAAGCCAAGTTTGCATCTTTAGCTAGAAAAGTCGAGGCACTATAGAATTGAAAAGGAGTGGTCAATTGAAATCTATTGAAAACATTGCATGTCAAATATGTGAAACAAATGAACACTCAACCAATAACTGTCCAACCTTGCCTTCTTTTAAGGAATGTCTCCATGAACAAGCCCATACTTTAAACAGTTTCCAAAGGGCCAACCATAACCCATACTCACAAACATACAACCGTGGTTGGATAAATCATCTAAATTTTAGTAGAAGGAGTGAGAACAACAATGCACAAACTTTACAATCGCCATTTCAAGCACACCATAATTTCTAAAATTCTCATGGATATGCACCTCCTTATGGTCCATCTCCTAGAAGAAATCTTGAGGAAACATTGCATGCATTCATTGAAAAGCAAGAGACAATCAATACTCAACTTCCTCAAAACATGACAGATTTTAAAGATACTCTTGCAAAATTAATATCTACTCTCAGTTTCCAAGAGAAAGGTAAGTTTCCATCTCAACCACAACAAAATCCCAAGGGGCAATACAATGCAAATGCAAGTAGTTCCGGAAGCCAACACATGGATCAAGTCAAATCAGTCACTACTCTTCGTAGTGGTAAGGTTATTGAAAAACCCTCTCTTGAACTTTATGAGAAAGATGATGAGTCAATCTCTGAGGGTAAGGAAGCGGTTGAACCTGAAAATTGCAAAGAAAAGACTGATTTTCCGCCAGCACTTCCATTTCCTCAAGCCATGACTAAACAAAGGAAAGTCAATCACAACTCTGAAATTTTTGAAACTTTCAAATAGGTAAGAATCAATATACCTTTACTGGATGTTATTAAACAGATTCCTTCCTATGCTAAATTTTTGAAAGATCTATGCACTATAAAGAGGAAACTAAACGTGAAAAAAAAGGCTTTCTAGCTGAACAAGTGCTATTCTTTAGAATAATAATGCTTTGAAATATAAAGACCGTGGTTGTCCTACAATTTCTTGCTTTATTGGAGAGCATAAAATTGAAAGAGCCTTACTTGATCTTGGTGCTAGTGTGAATTTACTTCCATATTCAGTTTTTTAGAGTCTCAATCTAGGTGAGTTAAAACCAACTTCTATAACTCTTTTACTTGCGGATAGATCTGTAAAAGTGTCTCGAGGAATAATTGAAGATGTGTTAGTACAAGTCGATAAATTTATTTATCCTGTGGATTTTGTTGTCTTGGACACACAACCTGTTGAGGCATGTAATTCATTTCCTGTTATTTTAGGACGTCCGTTTCTTGCAACTTCTAATGCATTGATAAATTGTAGGAATGGACTAATGAAGCTATTATTTGGAAACATAACATTGGAGATGAATATTTTTAACATTTGCAAGCAACCTGGAGATGATAATGATTTACAAGAAGTAGATCATATTGACTAATTAGTTTATGATCAACTTAAATCTATTTTAAGTAAAAATGAGTTGGATGAATCGGAAGATTTGCAAATGATTTATTCTAAGAAAGAAATCACGGATGAAAAAAGCACCGAAAATGTTGATGCGGATCGTTTGTCAATAGTGACAACAAATTCGACATCTGACATCACACCAATCGATGATTACTTTCCTAATGAATCCTTACTTTCTGTTAATCCAATGCCTTGGTATGATAAAAATATTAATTTTCTTGCTTTAGAAGATTTGCCAGCTGATTGGAGTACTAAAAACAAAGAAAAGTTTTTGAACGAAGTGAAGAACTTTTATGGTGATGACCCTAACTTATTCAAATATTGTCCTGATCAAATATTTCAAAGATTCATTCCCGACAATGAGGTAAGTAGTGTCATTAAACTTTGTCATTCTGATGCATGTGGAAGTGATTTCTCGTCAAATAAGACTGCTGCAAAAATCTTTCAAAATGGATTTTATTGGCCCACTATGTTCAAAGACACGCATGCATTCTGCAAAACTTGTGAAAATTGTCAAAAAGTTGATACTGGTCAAAAAGTTTTGTTTTATAATTCTCAACTTTATGCCTCCCCTAGAAAGCTAAGATCAAGATGGAGGAATTCTTATGGGGCCTGTGATATTGAGAATTCAATGAATGACAATGATTTTAAGGAAAATGAACATCGTTTGAAAGCTTACTTTGATAATTTTTCTAGTGAAAATGAATCAACTGGTTTGAATGATTTTGTAGATAAAGGTTGATTATTTTATTTTTCTCACATTGTTTTTGTGTTTCTTTTTGAGTGATTTTTGCTAGTTTCTCTCACCCCGGTCAAATGGCGGATAACGGTACTCCGTGACTTAAGTCGGTTCTTTCAGTTTCCCATAATAACTGATATCTGTATATACATTTCTGCAATTCTTTGAATCTCTTTTCCAATTCTCATTTGAAAATGGACACTAATCTTGCAAAATTGAAAAAGTATTTTCCCGCTCTGCCTCAGAATGCGATTACAAAAATTTACCGTGCTAGATGTGCAAGATTGAGATTGTTAATGAATCATGGAATTCCTGAAGATATTCGCTGGTTGATTGAAGCAAAAGTTCGATTATCAGGTGAGTCCTCTAACTCCTTTATTTCACATATGCCTGGAACAGGTAAAAGCACTTTTGCAAAGAAACGTCGTGCAAAACGACTGGAAGTTTGTCATCGATGTGCTAGATGGACTTGTAATACACAATGTCGTTCTTTAGGAATGGTATCTATAAACCGTGAAGATAAAATACAATTCATTAAGGATGGCCTGAGTAAGGAGTCTTTAGATAACCTTCTATTGACTCTTGAGACGCATCCTAGTGGAGATGTGCATCGTGCAATTCATGATTTATGGCCACTATTTCATAAAGAACATGATCGACTTAGTCTTGGGAATCTGACTAAAAAAGACCCTGTTTGCCAGTTTTTAAGAAAACTGGATGGGAAGCCTATCCCCGACCCATAGAGGGCGTTTAAGCCGTTCTTGGACGTAAAACCAAGGGAAGATGTGAGCCACAATCACAACTACCTGTACATACACATGCTCTTTGTGTCTTTTGGTTTTATTATTGTGTTTTGTTATTACTTATATTTGTTTCAGTGTGTTTTAGGTTTGTCAGTGTTTGTTATTTCAGGTGATATCTTATATACTCTATCTTTTCTACTTTTAAACATTGAGGACAATGTCTTGTTTTAGTTGGGGGGAGAGGGTAGTGGCTAAAAAAACAAAACTGTGTTTTTCTATTTCATAAAGCATGTGCAAAATAATTGTTACTATGATGGCAGAATAAGGAGAATCTTTTATGACTTTTGAAACGCATCTTAATAATCATTCATAACAAGGTCTATCATAATACTTATTGAAACATTCAGATTTACAAACTCTTGCATTGTTATCATTTAAGTCTGCTCATATACTTATTTAACATGTATTCTTAAACCTTAATTTACACACACACACTTCAACATATGATTGTTGGTTGTATATTGGATTATTACATTATTTATGTTCTTTTGTTAAAGGTAACAACTAAGAAAAAGAGATAGTATATAATTAAAAAAAAAGAAGAAAAAAAATAGAAAAAGAAAAAAAATGAATGATAATAATAAAAATGTAGATAAGTTTGGTTTCGTAGCCTCCCTAACCTAAGCAATTAAGCCCGAAGGGGTGTTTTAACACCTAATACCCTAAAGTCAACTGACTTGGGAGCTATTGGCCCAACGCTTGTTACATGGGTTGAGAAGAAAAGCTTAAGGGAATCAAACATTGCACTATCTACATATCAGTATCTGCGACCTGAGTTACTAAGCTCGTAGGGGTGTCTTAACACCTCATGCCCTAAGACCAACTGGTCTGGGAGTCATTAGTTGAAAGCTCATTACATGGGTTAAAGATGCATGGTGTATTAAATTATATGTATAAAAAAAAGAAAACAAAAATAATAATCCCAACCCAAGAAAGTTAACCTTAAACATTAGAACAAAAATTTTATTTTCTTCCAAGAAAAGCCATATAATTATGTGTTGATACATTGAGCACAAAAGAAAGGTTTATAAATATCTTGTTAAGAGGTATTGAGCAGGTATATAAATCTAACAAGAGTTTGTTTATCTGGATAGAGTAATGAAAGTTAAATGATGAATACCTTGCTTTGTGGAATTTGCAAATTATTTTTCTATTCTAACGCTTTGATTACTAGGGACTAGTAATAAGCTAGTTGAGGGGTGTGATTAGTACTCAAAAGTGCATTTTTATCATGGTTTTATATCATCATTTTACATTTGAAGTATCAATAACTCCTTAACTAAAGTACGTTTTATAATAATCTGTCTAATAATATAAGATACCTTTAATTTGGAATAAATGTCCATTTTAAATGCAGGCCTATCATATAAATAAAATGATTGATTGATGACTTTAAGAACTTCAATTGCAAAGGCAAAGAGATGATCAAACTTAGAAAAAAGATGTCGGTGCAATCCAAACCGGAACACTGTTCGGTAATTGGGTCATATCTGGAGCTATAGATCTCAGATTTAGGTCTACTTTATATGGATGGAAAGGTAAGACATAGGCCTACAACTTTCATATGGAGCCCAAGATCTAAAAAGGCCATTTTCAAGTCCAAATTATTGCAACAACAAAGAAGCCCGAATCTGTCCTCCAGCCCGAGCACTGTTCAGTATTTTGGCCATATCTGGAGTTCTAGAAGTCGAAATGAGCTGAATTTCTTACACAAGAAAGCTGAGACAATTTCCTAGAACTTTCATGTTTTCAAGTGGCTCTAGATGAGTAGCACTCAAAAGTGCATTTTTATCATGGTTTTATATCATCATTTTGCACTTGAAGTATCAATAACTCCTTAACTAAAGTACGTTTTATAATAATCTATCTAATAATATAAGATACCTTTAATTTGTGGTAAATGTCCATTTTAAATGCAGGCCTATCACATAAATGAAAGGATTGATTGATGACTTTAAGAACTTCAATTGCAAAGGCAAAGAGATGATCAAACTTAGAAAAGAGATGTCGGTGCAATCCAAACCGGAACACTGTTCGGTAATTGGGTCATATCTGGAGCTATAGATCTCAGATTTAGGTCTACTTTATATGGATGGAAAGGTAAGACATAGGCCTACAACTTTCATATGGAGCCCAAGATCTAAAAAGGCCATTTTCAAGTCCAAATTATTGCAACAACAAAGAAGCCCGAATCTGTCCTCCAGCCCTAGCACTGTTTAGTATTTTGGCCATATCTAGAGTTCTAGAAGTCGAAATGAGTTGAATTTTTTACACAAGAAAGCTGAGATAATTTCTTAGAACTTTCATATTTTCAAGTGTCTCTAATTTGGATGTCACCAAGTCAAGGGTTGGTCATCTACTTATCAATTAGTCATCAAATCAATAGTTTCCAATTTTGGCCTATAAAAAAAGGCATTTGCCATGCATTTAGGCATCTTGGTGT
>SRLM01001179.1:67777-107565 GCA_015708895.1 Populus ilicifolia | reverse complement strand
AAAGGATTGATTGATGACTTTAAGAACTTCAATTGCAAAGGCAAAGAGATGATCAAACTTAGAAAAAAGATGTCGGTGCAATCCAAACCGGAACACTGTTCGGTAATTGGGTAATATCTGGAGCTATAGATCTCAGATTTAAGTCTACTTTATATGGATAGAAAGGTAAGACATAGGCCTACAACTTTCATATAGAGCCCAAGATCTAAAAAAGTCATTTTCAAGTATAAATTGTTGTAACAACAAAGAAGCCCGAATCTGTCCTCCAGCCCTAGCACTGTTTAGTATTTTGGCCATATCTAGAGTTCTAGAAGTCGAAATGAGTTGAATTTTTTACACAAGAAAGCTGAGATAATTTCTTAGAACTTTCATATTTTCAAGTGTCTCTAATTTGGATGTCACCAAGTCAAGGGTTGGTCATCTACTTATCAATTAGTCATCAAATCAATAGTTTCCAATTTTGGCCTATAAAAAAAGGCATTTGCCATGCATTTAGGCATCTTGGTGTCAAGATCAAGATCAAGTTCTTCCTTTCTCTCTTTGTATTTTTTTGTAATGTCAATGCTTTGTTTCCATTAATATTATGTTTATGCCTTTCATTTCCTTTCCTTTACTTAGTTAACTTTTATGTTCTTATTTTGTTCATCTATTTTTCTTTCATTCATTGTGTCTAGCTAAGTTATTTATGTCAAGGTGAAAAGGTTACACTAATGGTGTATGAATAAGTATAATGTAAACTTAATATGGACTTTAATGTTTGATACTAACATGTTTTATATTTGTTATCTTGTTCACTTTTTAATACTTTGCTTGTTAAATGACTAATCTTGATTTATGTTATATAACAATTGGTACAACAAATGCTTGACACTTTTATAGCCCATACTGTATGGTATAGCCGACACTTGAGCTATGAAAGGAACTTGATTTGTTGTTAACATAAGTTATAATCATGAATGCTTGATGAAATTTACAAGTATTAGCATTAATTGAATAAGATGACAAATGCAATCATGTTAACAATTTATAATATGATTGAAACTTCCTTTGTGTGTGGTTTCCAATTGAATAATAAGAGTTTATACTATACTTGTTTGATATACCGTTAGTGGAACCTCTAACCTTGACATTTGTTATTATCATTGTCTAATCCTTACTTTAATATTTCATCTCAAAGTTTTCATCTTCTTCTTCTTTATTATTATTATTATTATTAGTATTAGTATTATTACTATTATTATTATTATTATTATTATTATTATTACTACTACTACTAGTAGTAGTATTGTTGTTATTGTTATTATTTCTGTTGTTTTATTATTGTTATTTATAATTTGTACAATAACCACCCTGTGGTTCGACCCAGGTCTTGCCGGGTTATTTATTACTTCAACACTCTTGGACTTGGGAGAAGATATCAATCTTTTAATCATGTCATTCAACAAAATAATAATTAATTTTAATAAATTTAAAAATAAATAAGTATTATGTTTTATCATCTAGATAGTTTCAAATAAAAGGACGATCAAGATAATAAGTACAAAGATAATATCTTTTATATTTTATGTTTTCCAAGCATGTATATTTATTTTAAAATAATTTTATACACATATTTACTTATGTGTCTGAAATTATTTATATATCTTTTTTTTTCCTATAACATTAACCAAAATGCAACATTAGATCCGTGCTATGAAACTTTATTTAATAGAAACACAGCACTATTCCTTCGCATGGGCTGATTCTCCTTCCCCTGATGCGGTGGTTTTACAAGATAATTATCTTATGTAGGACACCTAATTCAAAACCACATGTACATCACTCATTCAAAATATTCTTTTATTAAGAATTTCTCTATTTTTATTTTTGTGGCTTTTAGGCGTTTTATGTATACAAACAGATTATTTCTCCATTATCTTTTGTCCCATTGTATAGCCATGACTTTCATACATGAACGTAATTGATACAAGCCTAAGGATCAATTTAGCTGTAGGACGACGGATTTACCAAATTGGGTTGTGGTGTGATCTCCGTCCTGTGAATGTTTGATTTGATCTCCATGACACCTCCTCTACTCCAACTCCTTGCAAGGTATAGATGCAAATATTTTTATGTTTTTTTTTAAATGCAATTGAGTTAGTTTACGAGTTCTATAGATTTTATGCAGAGTTGAGCTCTGCAACCCATGATCTCAAAGGATTTTATTTTGGAGGAAGCAAACCTGTAAGCTCGTGGTACTCAAACTCCAAAACTTTATATTTCTGTGGATCCACTCACTTATATGTTGCCCCGTGAAAAAGCAATTTGCAGAGATATAGTCTACACTGTGCATGATTCCTGAAAAGAAAATACATTCCAAGTCACTCAAAATCGAAGATGCCACTTTCATGAATGTGAAAGCCTTGNGGGGGGGGGGGGGGGGGGGGGGGGGGGGTGGGGTGGGGTTGCTGGCGGCTGCTAGCGTTAACGCCACACTTTCAGGTTAAAGATTCAAAACTCCATTCTACTGGACTTCCCACCTCACCCAACTCCGATAGAGTCCTCTCAACTAGAAAAAAAAAAAAAAGAAGAAAAAAAAAGGAACATCCTCTTCAGTGTACATTAAAAAAAAATCACAACAATGTAAACAGACTCTTTCATTTTTCTACCTGAAGAGTCTGGGGGGGGCAACATTGAGGAACAACATGGCTAAGAGATCAGATTTTGCACAGAAGCTGTTAGAAGATCTCCGGTCGAGGAAGGAACGAATGGCTGTATCTCATAGCTCAGAAGGTTCAAAATCAGCTGCTCCAGGTTAGTATTCTATTATATTTCACACTTTATTTTCTTCAGCTCGAAAACAAAATTGAAAATTTGTAAGGCTTAAGTAAAAGTTATGGTTTAAAACTATCAAGCAACTTGAAAAGCTGAAGAATTGCAAGTTTTTACCATCAGTTCAGTTCTCATCAGAAGTGTAAAATTAATAGCTAGGTCTCTAAACTAAGTTAATGATTATTCTTACTCAATGAAATTACCTGCTCTTTTAAGTGAATTATAAGAAGATTATTTGGATGGTCAATTTGGAATACAAAAGAGCAGGGATCAATAGGGATCAGTGGAAAGTATGATATGGCTAAGTTAAAAATAAATAAAAATAAATTCAGACACCTCGCTGATGACAGAAGCAGGGCCAGCCTTTTCACCTTCATTCAAGAACAACGATTAAACAAGGAGCAAGTAACCTAGTCTCGTTGTAGTATAATAATGCTACTTGTGATGCAGCTTCCCAACCAAAAACTCTTGTGATTTGCAAATAATTCTCTGTTCCAGAAAAATGTAAAAAGAAACAGAAAATTGATGAAAACAGTGGCTTAGGGTAAGATGAAAGAAAACAAAATATTAAAGGTCTACACCCTCTCATATGTAAAGAATACAAAATGAAAAGGAAAAGAAAATCAATTCATTTGCAAAATATTTATATGAGAATTCCAATTTTCCATTATTTTCTATTTTCAAAAAGAATAAGCGGGGAAAAAAAGAAGACATTTTCTATAGTGTGAACTGTGTGAGAAGAAGCAATATTAGGGCATGTATGGCAAGCGCTTTATTTTCAATACTAAGAGAAATAAAATGTCAGGAAATGATCATCTAAAACTAGAAAGTGAAATCTAGTCTTCTAGCATTCAAAAATTCCTGCATTTTCATTACATAGTACGAAGAATCATCGTTGTTTTGTCTGCTTCGTGAGCTTGTGCAGATGTATATGCTTATTCCAAGCAAATACACAGAGGATCCAGAGATACGAAGACCCATAGAAGTGTAAGTATCATGGCTTATGCTTATCATAGTTTTAGGTATTATAAATTTACTCGGACTGTTCCATGACCACAGAATGGTATTAGAAGTGGAAGTGTGCACAGTAGAACTAGTCGAAGTAATCTATCACTCTCCATTGAAGAAGTTTCAACAGAGATTGTTCCATTTGGGAGAGGTCGAAATTCCGAACAAATAGGAGACCTGTCCATGGCACTGGCTTTTGCACTTGAGAATGGCGGAAAGTTCAGAAGAATGGATTCGTCTGGCAGTAGTTCAATGCTAGGTTTCCTGCATCAAAATGGAAGGAGACCAGTGGAAGCAAGCAAGATGGAAAGAAGCGGTATTGATGGGCATCACTCTTCAAGTAACCGTTTTCCTACACTCTCCCATCTCCACATCAAAGAAATATCAAAAGGTGCACACAAGTTAAATCAAATCCTGAGAGCTTGTTCAAATGGCCTTAACCTTGAATCATATTCATTAGAAATTGGCAAGGAAATACTCAAAGAGGCCGTGGATTTGGAAGAGTCCTTGAGGATGCTTGTAAACCTGCAAAAAGCTTCAGAATACATGATTTGCCCACAGAGCAAATCTCGTATCACATTGCTTGATGAGGATGAAGATGACGATGACACCTCTACCAAAAAAGCTGAGCATAACCAACTTGCTCTGCCAAGGTTCTCCTTCGACAAGCCCTCAAGAAATTCTCATTACATCCAGAAAGTTGAAAGGACTGATCACATGCAGAGGATAATGGCTCTGACTTATTCGTCAGAAGCTGCAAGTTTCAACCATGACAAGCACAATTTAAGTACCCCAAATTCATTTATTCACAAGAAATCATCTAGCTATGGATCAACTTCTAAAACCTTGGCAGCATTATCTGAACAGAAGAATCAGTCGAGTTCATCAAAATCCAATTCAGAGAAGGCGAGAATTCCAAATGTAATTGCAAAACTAATGGGCTTGGAGGAACTTCCAGAAAATGCAGATTCAAAGCACATAAAGAAAGAGTCAAGTTCCAAGCAGAAAACTGAAATGAATGTTACAAATAAATCTGCAGAAAGAAGCTCCACACGTGAACGCAAGACAAAAGATGCTGAGAATTCAGTACCCACAGTAAGAAAACAAAAGCAGATGCAGCCCAATCAGAATAAGATGCTTCAGGATCCAAAACATGCTTTGCAAGCAGAAAAGAATCTGCCAGATCACCATGCTAGCTTTGAAATGACTATGCATGACGGAAAGCAACCCAAGAAGGATGTGAATGGGTCAAAACCAGAGAAAGACTCAAATAAAGCTAACGTGAAAATGGAAAGGCACCAAAGCAACATCATCCAAATGAACCAAAGCACAGAAAGCGAAAGAATGGTCAGGATAAAGACAGAGAACAAGATAATACTAGGACCAGGGAGCAGAAAGGGAAAGAACAAGATGAAACAAGAAAGCTAATCCGAAAGCATGAGCTGCAGCAGATGGCCTCACAGGCACAAATTGGGTCCGAAGCAGCAATAACATTGGAAGGGCAAACAGAGCACAATGCACACATGCTTAAAATAGAAAACAGAGATGAAAACTGGCACCTTTCCAATGATCAACCAAAGTCTTCCAATGACCTTGGATTCCAACAGGCTCACACATTCCGAAACTTTCAACAACGAGACATAAAGTATCAAGCAGGAGAGGGACAGTGGCAGACTGCTAAGCGGAAGATTCAAGATAGATGTCAAAAGGAAATTGAAGTCATGTCCAAGAATTTTCCCACCCCCATGAACGACATTCTGAATTTCCAAAAAAGACATTCGCAGATGAACCAGGCAACTCCTGGCAGTACAAGTTCTAGAGAATCTGTTGATAAAATGCCATCCAAAGGGTTTCCAACTAACAGGCACCATGAAGATCCTGTCTACGAAAGAATTTCTAATAATAACAATGTTAACGTGCAAGATTCAATGACCAGGTACTCGAATCAAGATTCCTCTCCAATGGGTCCTAAATATGATATGATGGAGAAAAGCAGAACTCCAACTATGGAAGAAAAGGCAGCTCATTCACCAGCCACGCAGAAGGTGAGAAATACCATGGGACAAAAGGCAGAGACCTCTCGAAAGATTGACGAACTAGCGTCAAGAAAGAGTGGAACTCCAAGCAGCTTGGCAAGGCAACAAAAACGTCAAACTTCTGCTTTGCAAGAAGGTAAGCAGAAAAGGCGCTGCAAACTTGGTGGATCTACAGTCGAACAAGTGATAGCCATCAGGTCCAGAGAAGCAGAGGCACGCATTGTTAAATCCAGCAAATCAATGGCAAACATCCAGCAACCGAATGTGTTGGAAGATCTCCATAATAAAGATGAACAAGCTTCCAACTCCTATATTCCTGTGGAAGATGAAAGCCAAATCCTAAAAGGACCAAAAATCCTAGTTCCAAATGACAGCGTAAGCCCATTTGTTACTACAATCTAAGAACTCGATATGCACAGAATATCCTATACACTTACACAAACTATAAGCCACATCATCATAGATGACAATTCTTGCTGCATGCTATTGAACTAACGAAAGCTCTTTTTTGGTTTCATGCAGTGTCAAAACACAATCTCATCAGTGACGCATGAGCAAGAAGGTCAAGAATTGGGCGGAGATCAACTGCAATCTCACAACTTTGTTTTGAATTCACTTAATGGTAGATACAACTTTGCATTTTCAGTTTCACTTCCCAAAGTATTGCTTTCCTCATTTAAATCATTCCGCATAGCCTCCTCTGGTTCATCAACCTCGTAGAATTAGTTTTCCCATATCAAATCTACCAATAAATCGCTATGCGCTCAAACCAACCTCTATCATTAAGACCATAAAAAAAGAGACGCAACACAATCTAATATCATTCTTCATTGTTGAAATGTTTGCAGAAACTCATCAAACTAGCAAAGATATCACATACCCCTCACAAGTGAAGAACCAAAAAGCATTGAAAATGGAGACACCAGAGCCGCTAAATCAGAGCGAAAATCAACTAAAGCAGATCCTGACAAAAAGTCAACTATTTCTTAACACAGCTGAGGCACTTTTCAAACTCAACATACCTTTCGTCGTTCTCCACGCTGGTAGTCAAGACTATCACGACGAAGAAAGCAAGCTCATTTTAGATTGTGGATACGAAATAATGAAAAGAAAAGGCAAAAAGCAAGAGCTCAGTGTCCATCCATTCATGAAAATATCTGTCACCTCTATTAAGGTAAAATCCTTGGACAACTTGATCAAGCTATTGTACAAAGACCTCGAGAAGTTAAAACTCTACTGTAGACATGGGAATGCTGAATGTCTTGCACTTGTCGAAGACTACCTGCCGAAAATGCTCGAATGTGATGTGTACAACTGGGATACAGATGTGAATTGTATGTGGGACTGTGGTTGGGACAAGATGATGGTTGCATTTCTTGAAAAGGATGATGTTATACGGGATGTGGAGACGTTCGTGCTTGATGGATTGCTTGATGAAGTTGCCAAAGATCTTCTACCAGTATTCTGATTGGACTGAAGAATTAGAACACTACAAAACTGTTTGAGCAGATTTATTTTTTTTGTCTTTTCTTTATTATTCCTGTGTATATTTTAAAGAGAATTTTGTGTGAATTGTACATTTTTAACTTTTTGGCTCAACAATAGTAATGCTTATTTGCAGAGTTATATTTGTATAACACAAGAGATGAGCCAAAAAAAAACTCTTCAGTAACGTTGAATTTTCCGGAATTTTGGAGCAGCCAGAAACTCTCATTTCAGATTTTCCACTCTCACTTTCGCTTCCTTTCAATTTATAAAAAAAAGTTACGGGCTCAAATTATTTCTCCAATGCCATCACTTTTCGATTCATAAAAAAAAAAAAAGGGACAAGGGGCCTGGATTCATAAGTCATCAAAATTATTTTCCTATCATTAACATCTAAAAAAACGATTGCTTTCCTTGCAATGATTTTATTCGAAGGTAAAATTCTAAGATCAACTTGCTAAGCTCGTCTCATCAAAAGATAATCATTTATTGGAATTAAATTTTAGTTGATAAGATGGGAGGCATACTCATTTATCAACTAATTTTTAAAATTTTAACAAGATATTATATAAAACGTTTTAATATTTTTATCTTCAATATATTCAATTTATTAGGTATGCATGTAATTGGGTTACACAAGAAAATACGAACACACACAAAAAGTGATGAGCCTACAAAAATTACTAGAAGTATCCTTATTTCCTAGAGATACTTGCACATCATTCACATTATATTCTATGACCTTCACTTCAAGACTACACTGATTTCTTCTTTAATGAATCTCTTCTTGGGTGTTATTCTTTTCTTGAATAAATACCTGTATAAAATCCCTCAGAGGTGTTGATAGGGGACCTTCCAAAATCAAGTCAGTACCAAGTATTTTTTTTATATAACAAAAGACATTAATGAAAGTATTAATGAGCTTTTATAAAGATAGAGAAGAGAAGAAGAAAGAAGATGTAGAATTAAAAAAGAAAAAGCAGAGAATGTGTTTATATTTTAGAATATAAGGTTTTGAACCCATTCTTGTATATTCATGCTTCCTTTTATATTACCTGACTTGACTTGCTTCATACAACATAGAAGGGGTAGAGGTGTAATCTTGTAGTAGTAAAATAATATTATTCTACTGCTCGTGTTATCACATCTAATTAATGTAAGTATGAATAACTTGTTTGTATTTAATAGAATTATGATGAGCATCATGATTATTAATTCAGACTCGGGGTATAAGAGGCTTAGTGTAAAGTGACCCTTCAATTTCAAACTTAATTTGATGCGAACCTCGTGATCACATGGTCACGCAACCCACACGCAAAGACGTCAATTCCTGGAAAGTCAAGTAAATCAGGTTTGATAGGAGTGTGACATAAAGATAACTTGTACCTAGGCACCAGCACTATTGAAAACGAAAAACCCTCACCCAACGAATATTGATTCGCGAACGAGAAGTACAAGGATGACGCCCCGAAGACAGTTGTTCTTCGATAAGTTGTTTTTCAATTCATTAGAGAATTATGGAAGGGAGATTATCTCACTTACACATACACACACAAAGTGCAGCAAATAAGAAGTTTTATTAATCTGAATAGTCTTTTTTTTACATGTTTGGTTATGCTCTATTTATAGTGATTCTGGACTTAAGAAACCCTAATGGACCCCCCTTAGGTGGACTTATATGTAGCCCACTTACAATTGACCCAACCAAGTAATAATAACCCAAAGACTAAGAAGAAAATAATAAAAATATAAAAATCTAAAAATTATTATCCTAAATATGCTGGAATCAGATTTGTCACCATTAAGAAGTCCCAAATAGACTAGTAAATCTGATTTGAAGGTAGAATGCATTCTGAAGTCTTCTTTCCTTTTGTAGCTCGGATGAATAAGGAATCCTTGTAAGAAAAGGATTCTGTAACATTAATGAATCCTTGCCACATTTGGAAATTTTATTGCAGCTCATTGA
Organism: Populus ilicifolia; assembly: GCA_015708895.1. NCBI lineage: Eukaryota > Viridiplantae > Streptophyta > Magnoliopsida > Malpighiales > Salicaceae > Populus > Populus ilicifolia. The sequence continues at coordinate 98,259 of SRLM01001179.1, read as the reverse complement.
AAATTCTTGTGGAATTAGAAAATTCCTAAAATAAGCTGGCACATTCTTTTAGGAAAACAATCCTAGCCAAGTAGGAAGTCCACAAGTTAAAAGGAAGTAAATAACAAAATTCATACAGCCTCTATTGACCCATATTGAGATGCCTTCCCGAGCTCTGATTGATCTAAAAGTTTAACCCAAGGTAATACAATATGTCAGGAGACTTCACGTAAAATTTCAGCTCAATCCAACGGTCTAATTGAGAATTATGACCCTTGCCGTAAAACTGGATAGTTGCATATTTTACATCAAAATCCAAATTTGACCTTGCTTGGATCGTATCATAATCTAAGGAATGTTGAGCTCAATTCATGCTTGAAACCTAGGAGAAAACGGGGCATGGGCATTTTCAAGTCCAACATGGAGCTGGGTGTAGACACGTCCAGGTCCAACATAAAGTTAAATGCAATCAAGTTTGGGTCCAACACATCCTGATCCAACGTGGAGTGGGAAGTGGTTGTGTCTGGGTCCAATGTAGGGCTGCAAGGAATATGTCCCGGTCCAATATGGAGTGGGACGTGATCACATCCAGGCCCAACATAGGGTTGGAGGGGATGTTTCCTGGTCCAACATGGAGTGGGATGCAATTGTGTCCTAGCCCAACGTAGGGCTGGGCAAGGATACATCCCGGTCCAACATTAAGTGTGATACAGTCACATCTGGGCCTATCATGAGGCTAGATGGGGGATGTGTTTTGATCCAACATCAAGTGGGACACAATTGCATCTAGGCCCAACATGGGGCTGGGCGGGACACGTCTCGATCACGTCCAGACCCAATATGGGGTTCAACATGGATGCTTTTAAGGTTCAACATGGAGGTGCATGCAGTTATGTTTGGGCCCAACATGGGGCGGGGTATGGATGCGGTTGCATCCAAGCTTAATATGGACGGGGTGTAGCTGCATCCGGGCTCAACGTGAAATTAAACGTGGAAGTGTTTGGGCCTAACGTGGGGTTGGGCGGGAACACATCCAGGTCCAACATAGAGTTGGACAAAGTCAAGATTTTTTTTATACCTCACTTACCAGGATGTCTTTTATACCCTTTTATTAGGACTTTATTAATGAGGATGGTGTTCCTTATTCTTCCTCTAAGGAACGTTGAACACTCACTATTGTCTTGGAGAAGTAGGTCTTAGACGCCACAAGGGAGTGTGACCTTATTTAGACTAGTAAGAGGTGGTGTTATAGGAGGGTTGGTTTCAGCACTTCTTGATGTTGTAAAGGCTAGTGCCCATGCTATCTACGAGAGATGTAGGTCCCAAACCGTACATAAGGTGTGTAACCTAAGTTGGATAGATGGAGTGAGCTTGATAAGGTCACCCCAACACTTTTGAATGCCATAAAGATTGATCATATGCTATCTAGGAGAGATACAGGTCCTAGACTGCATATATAGGTATGTAGCCCATTTGGATAGATAAGATGTGTTGTTGTAGGAAAGTTGGTTTCAACATTTCTTAATGTTATAGAGGTTGGTGCCCATGCTATCTAGGAGAGATATGGGTCTCAGACCATATATAAGAAGGTGTGTAACCCGAGTTGGATAGACAGGGTGAGCTTAATAAGGCCACCCTAACACTTTTGAATGCTATAAAGACTAGTCCCATATTGTCTAGGAAAGATATAGGTCCCAAACTACACGCATGGTTATGTAGCCTATTTGCACAGATAAGATGGACCCGATAAGGTCACTCTAATGATTTTACTTTTAACTGAAAAGGCTAGATAGAAAGAACGAAGGTCACATTAAAAGTTGCCTTGAAAAGTGTAGCATTGATCCCTTACTACTTCCTCAGAGAAATGGGTCCTAAACGCTATAGGGGTGTGTAATCCTAATTTGTGATAGTAGAGGTTGATGCTCACATGGGACTTCATTACCATCCTGGAGGAGTAGGCCCTGGATGCCACATAGGTGTGTAACCCTGATTGGATTGGTAAGAAGTATTCCTAAGAAAGGAACATAAATTAAGTAAAAACATGAGTGGTAAAAATATTCATTCTTATTTATGTATTTAACAATGATACAGCTTAATGTGGTCTGAGTGCCACACCTAAGGAACATGAGAACATTGTAAGTGATTAACTAGTAGGGCATTCTTGCCCTTTAGAAAGGTGTTTGCATCTTTTCTTAAGGCTTTCTAGTTCCTTTTCACTATAACTACCCCTTTAGCTGTTAGGAACTTCATGGTCATAAACTTGGTGCTAACCACTACACTGATTTGATAGAGTAATGGCCTTGCAATCATGGTGTTACATGGGAGATAAGTGTTAATGACCATGAAGGTCTGTTGGATATTCACAAAACAAGGTGCAGTCCCCATAATAATAGTTAACTCTACTGCCCCCTTTAAAGGCATTGTTGATCTTTCTATCCTAATTAGGGGTGTTGGCACTAGAGCCATTTTAGGGGATTTTATGCCTATCTTTATCATGGCCTCTGTTGATAAGATGTTCACTAAGCTATCGTCATTCATTAGGATCTTATAGAGCATGTGATCATCAAGACATCCTCATATGGGTGTTTTATCCCTTACATATCAGCAAGTATGAAGGTGATGGGTTTATGCCAAGAACTTTCTTAATCCATTTAACTAGAGCTTTATCTTTAAGTCTTATTCTCTTATTACTGGTGACACCTACTAACTCCACTAAAAGATTAATGTCTTCTCCCAAGTGCAGGAGTGTCGCAGTAATAAATAACCCGGCAAGATCGGGGTCGAACCGTAAGGAGGTTAATTGTATAAATTACAAACAACAATTATAAACAACAACAATAGTAATCATAACAACAACAATACTAATAGAAATAGTAGTAGTAGTAGTAGTAGTACTAATAAAGAAAGAGATGGAGAAGAAGAAAAAGAAGATGAGAACTTTGAGATGGAATATCAGTGTAAGGATTAAACAATGATAATAACAAATGTCAAGGTTAGAGGTTCCACTGATGGTATGTCAAACAAGTATAATGTAAAATCTTATTGTTCAATTGGAAATCACACATAAAGGAGGTTTCAATTGGAAACTCTTATTAGTCATCTTATTTAATTAATGCTAATACTTGTAAATGTCGTCAAACATTCATAATTATAACTTATGTTAACAACAAATCAAGTTCTTTTCATAGCTCAAATGTCAGTTATACCATACAGTATGAGCTATAAAAGTGTCAAGTATTTGTTGTACCAAGTGTTATACATCATATATCAAGATTAGTCATTTAACAAGCAAAGTATTAAAGAGTGAACAAAATAACAAATATAAAACATGTTAGTATCAAACATTAAAGTCTATATTAAGTTTACACTATACTTATTCTTACATCATTAGTGTAATCTTTTCACCTTAACATAATAAACTTAGCTAGACATAATGAAAGAAAGAAAAATAGATAAACAAAATAAGAACATAAATAAGATAAGAGTTAACAAAGCAAAGGAAAAGAATTGAAAGGCATAAACTTGATATTAATGAAAGCAAAGCATAAACATTACAAAAAATACAAAGAGAGAAAGCAAGAGTATGATCTTGATCTGGAAACCAAGATGCCTAAATGCATGACAAATGCCTCATTTTATAGGCCAAAATTAGAAACTATTAATTTGATGACTAATTAATGAGTGGGTGACCAACTTTTGACTTGGTGATAATCCTTATCTTCTCTTGTCTGCCCAAAACATCATTGATATATCAAAATAGGAGCCACTTGAAAACATGAAAGTTATAGAAAATTATCTCAGCTTTCTTGTGTAAATGATTCAGCTCATTTGGACTTCTAAAACTCTAGATATGGGCCAAACATTGAATAATGCTCGGGCAGGAAAACAAATTCGAACATCTTTGTTGTTGATCCAATTTGGACCTGAAAATGGCCTTTTTAGATCTTGGGCTCCATATAAAAGTTGTAGGCCTATATCTTACCTTTCCATTCATATAAAGTAGACCTAAATCTAAGAACTACAACTCCAGATATGATCCAATTACCAAACAGTGTTCTGGTTTAGATTGCACCAACATCTCTTTTCTAAGTTTGGCCATCTCTTTATCCTTTCAATTTCAATTCTTAAATTCATCAATCAATGATTTCATTTATGTGATAGGCCTGCATTTAAAATGAACATTTACCATAAATTAAAGGTATCTTATATTATTAGATATATTATTATAAAATATGTTTTAGTTAAGGAGTTATTGATACTTCAAGTGTAGAATGATGATATAAAACCTTAATAAAAATGCACTTTTAAGTACTAATCACAGCCCCCAACTAGCTTATTACTAGTCCCTAATAATCAAAGCGTTAAAATAGAAAAACAATTTGCAAATTCCATAAAGCAAGGTAGTCATCATTTAACTTTCATTAATCTATCCAGATAAACAAACTCTCGTTAAATTCATATACTTGCTCAATACCTCTTAACAAGATATTCATAAACCTTTCTTTTGTGCTCAATGTATTAACACATAATTATGGAGCTTTTCTTAGATGAAAATAATTTTTTTTTCTAATGTTTAAGGCTAATTTCCTTGGGTTAGGATTATTATTTTTGTCTTTTTTAATATATATATATATAATTTAAAACATCATGCATCTTTAACCTATGTAATGAGCTTTCAGCTAATGACTCCCAGACTAGTTGATTTTAAGATATTAGGTGTTAAGATACCCGTACGAGCTTAGTAACTCGGGTCACAGATACTGATATGTAGATAGTGCAATGTTTAATTCCCTTAAGCTTTTCTCCTTAACCTATGTAACAAGCGTTGGGTCAATAGCACTCAAGTCAGTTGACTTTAGGGTATTAGGTGTTAAAACACCCCTTCGGGCTTAATTACTTAGGTTAGGGAGACTATGAAACCAAACTTATCTGCATTTTTATTTTTATTTTTATTATTTTCTTTTTTAAATTATATACTATCCATTTCCCTTAGTTGTTGACCTATGATTGTGAGTTACATATTGAATTATTACATTATTTACGTTCTTTTGTTAAAGGTAACAATTAAGAGAAAGGGATAGTATATAATTAAAAAAACAAAAAAAAAGAAAAAAGAAAATAATNCATATTGAATTATTACATTATTTACGTTCTTTTGTTAAAGGTAACAATTAAGAGAAAGGGATAGTATATAATTAAAAAAACAAAAAAAAAAGAAAAAAGAAAATAATAATAATAATAATAATAATATAGATAACACTTGCTTGGCACAACAAATGCTTGGCACTTTCATAGCCCATATTATATGGTATAACCGACACCTAAGCTATGAAACAAACTTGATTTATTATTAACATAAGTTATAATTATGAATGCTTGATGAAATTTACAAGTGTTAGCATTAATTGAATAAGATGACTAATGTAATCATGTTAACAATTTATAATCTGATTAGAACCTCCTTTGTGTGTGGTTTCCAATTGAATAATAAGAGTTTATATTATACTTGTTTGACATACCATTAGTGGATTCTTTAACCTTTATATTATTTGTTATTATTATTTAATCCTTACGTTAATTTTCCATCCCAAAGTTCTCATCAACCTTTCTTCTTCTTCTTTTTCTTTATTATTGTTATTATTATTATTAGTACTACTACTACTACTACTACTAGTATTATTAGTATTATTATTGCTACTATGATTATTGTTGTTGTTATTGTTACTATTGTTGTTGTTTATAATTGTTGTTTATAGTTTATATAATTAACCTCCATGTGGTTCGACTCCGGTCTTGTGGAGTTATTTATTACTTCGACACTCCTGCACTTGAGAGAAGACATCAATCTTTTTGTCATGTCAGGAAATATAAAAGATCTCTTTCAATGTGTCTAGACCACCTAGTAAGGCAATAAATGCATCAACATGGTTAAACATTGCATTCATTCGAGCCGATATTATGGAGACTTGAAATTCCTCTCCAATTGTTTTTCCAATGATGTCCCCTTGTGCCAAAGCTTTGGGGACGACCCCCAAAACTTAACTACCTCCTAAAAATACAACTATTGACACACCTCTTATTAACCCAAGACTGTCTCTCTCATACACTAAATGAATCTTTCTCTTAGCTAGCAATTGACCAAGATGATTTGCTGATTCTAAAAACTTCTTTTCTTTTCTAGGACTAGATCCACCGAAAACACAAATATTTCTTATATAATGACCTGAGGAACTTGCCATTTCTACTCACTTCTATATTTGTTCAATGTATGGGTTGAGTAGAAATGAAAGGAAAGAAGATAAGATTTTATCGATGAGAAATTAGAAAGGCAATCATACCACCTATATGCAGGCAGGTAAAGTCTCACATACTCTTTCTCTCTCTTTTTATTTATTTATTTATTTACTTTTGAAAAAGCATGTGTATGTACAAGTAGTTGTGATTGTGGCTCACATTTTCCCTTGGTTTTACGACCAAGAATGGCTTAAACGCCCTCTATGGGTTGAGAAAAAAGCTTCCCATCTAGTTTCTTAAAAACCTAGCAAACTAGGTCTTTTTTAGTCAGATTCTCAAGACTAAGTCAAGTATGTTCTTTATAAAATAGTGGACATAAATCATGAATTACACGATGTACATCTTCACTAGGATATGTCTTAAGAGTTAACAGAAGATTATCTAAAGACTTCTTACTTAGGCCATCCTTAATGAATTATATTTTATCTTCACGGTTTATAGATATCATTCCTAAAAAAGAACATTGTGTATTACAAGTCCATCTAGCACATCGATGACAGACTTTCAGTCGTTTTGCACGATGTTTCTTTGTAAATGTGCTTTTACTTGTTCTAGGCATGTGTGAAATGAAGGAATTAAATGACTCACTTGATAATCGGACCTTTGCTTCAATCAACCAGCAAATATCTTCAGGAATTCCATGATTCATTAACAACCTCAATCTTGCACATCTAGCATAGTAAATTTTTATAATCGTATTTTGAGGCAAAGCAGGAAAATACTTTTTTAATTTTTCAAGATTAGTGTCCATTTTCAAATGAGAATTGGAGGAGAGATTTAAAGAATTGAACAAATATATACATAGATATCAGTTATTATAAGAAATTGAAAGAACCGACATAAGTCACGGAATACCGTTATCCATATTTTGACCGGGATGAGAGACTAGTAAAAATCTCTTAAAAAAAAACACAAAAACAATGTGAGAAAAACAAAATAATCAACCTTCATCTATAAGATCATTCAAACCAGTTGATTCATTTTCATTAGGAAAATTATCAAAGTAAGCTTTCAAACGATGTTCATTTTCCTTAACAACATTGTCATTCATTGAATTCTTAATATCATAGGCCCTATAAGGATTGCTCCATCTTGATTTTAACTCTCTAGGGAATGAATAGAGTTGAGAATTATAAAACAAAACTTTTTGACCAGTATCAACTTTTTGACAATTTTCACAAGTTTTATAGAATACATGCGTGTCCTTGAATATAGTGGGCCAATAAAATCAATTTTGAAAGATTTTTGTAGTGGTCTTTTTTGATGAAAAATAACTCTCATATGCTTCAGGATGACAAAGTTTAATTACACTACTTACCTCATTATTGGGAATGAATCTTTGAAATATTTGATGAGGACAATATTTGAATAAGTTAGGGTCATTCCAATAAAAGTCCTTCACTTCATTCAGAAACTTTTCTTTGTCTTGGGTACTCCAATCAGCAGGCAAATCCTCTAAAGTAAGGAAATTGATATTTTTTTTTATCATACCAAGGCATTGGACTAAGAGAAAGTAAGGATTCGTTAGGAAACTAATCATCGATTGGTGTGATGTTAGATATCGAATTTATTGTCACTTTTGACAAAAGATCCGCATCAATATTTTCGGTGTATTTTTCATCTGTGATTTCTTCCTCAGAATAAATTATTTGCAAATCTTTAGATTCATCCAACTCATTTTTATTTAAAGTAGATTCAAATTGATCATAAACTAATTCGTCAATATGATCTACTTCTCGTAAATCATTATTAACTCCAGGTTGCTTGCAAATGTTGAAAATATTCATCTCCAATATCATGTTTTCAAATGATAGCTTCATCAATCCATTCCTACAATTAATCAAAGCGTTAGAAGTTGCAAGAAACGGATGTCCTAAAATAACAGGAAATGAATTACATGCTTCAATAGGTTTTGTGTCCATGACAATAAAATCCATAAGATAAATGAATTTATCAACTTGTATTAACACTTCTTCAATTATTCCTCTAGGCACTTTTACAAATCTATTAGCAAGTAAGAGAGTTACAGAAGTTGATTTTAACTCAACTGGATTGAGACTTTGAAAAACTGAATAGAAGTAAATTCACACTAGCTCTAAGATCAAGTAAGGCTTTTTCAATTTTATGCTCTTCAGTAAAGCAAGAAATTGTAGGACAACCAGGATCTTTATATTTTAGAGCATTATTGTTCTGAAGGATAGCACTTACTTATTCGGCTAGAAAGGCTTTCTTTTTCACATTTAGTTTCTTCTTCACCATGTATAGATCTTTTAAAAATTTAGCATAGAAAGGAACCTGTTTAATAGCATCCAACAAAGGTATATTGATTTTTACCTGTTTGAAAGTTTCAAAGATTTCAAAGTTGTTATTGACTTTCCTTTGTTTGGTCATGACATGAGAAAATAGAAGTGCTGGCAGGGAATCAGTCTTTTCTTTGCAAATTTTAGATTCAACCCTTTCCTTACCCTTAGAGATTGACTCATCATCTTTCTCACATGGTTCAAGAGTGGGTTTTTCAATAACCTTACCATTGCGAAGAGTAGAGACTAATTTGACTTGATCCATGTGTTAGCTTCCGGAACTACTTGCATTTGCATTGCATTGTCCCTTGGAATTTTGTTGTGTTTGAGATGGAAACTTACCTTTCTCTTGAAAATTGAGAGCAAATGTCAATTTTGCAAGAGTATCTTTAAAATCTATCATGTTTTGAGCAAGTTGAGTATTGATTGTCTCTTGCTTTTCAATGAATGCATGAAATGTTTCCTCAAAATTTCTTCTAGGAGGTAAAGCATAAGGATGTACATATCCATGAGAATTTTAGAAATTATGGTGTGCTTGAAACGATGGTTATGAAGTTTGTGCACTATTGTTCTCACTCTTCCAACTAAACTTTGGATGATTTCTCCAACCAGGGTTGTATGTTTGTCAATATGGGTTGTGGTTGGTCCTTTGAAAAATGTTTAAAGCATGAGGTTGTTCATGGAGACATTACTTAAAAGAAGGCAAGGTTGGACAGTTACTGGTTGAGTGTTCATTTGCTTCATATATTTGACACACAATGTTTTCAAGAGATTTTAATTGACCACTCTTTTTCAATTCTAGTGCCTTGACTTTTCTAGCTGAAGATACAAACTTGGCTTGAAGGTCATGATCTTCCTTAAGGTTGTACATACCTTCACTAGATATATGAGGTTGAGTTTTACTCGGTGCCTTATAAGTACTCGCGATATCCCAATTTTGAGCATTTTTAGCTAACAAGTCTAAGTACTCCATTGCTTCATCAGGGTCTTTATCTTCAAAAGTTCCATTGCACATCAATTCAACAATTTGCCTATCTATAGGTGTTAACCCTTCATAGAAATGTAAAACCAATCTCCATGTTTCAAAACCATGATAAGGACAAGTACTAAGGCTTCCTCTACTCGTATATGACTCTCAGTCATCCACTTCACCCTTAGGAGAGTTCTATTTCCTAACAAGTGGAGCTATTTCCATAACTCTTTACTTATGAACCCTTTGATCAAGGCCTTATATGCTATGGGCTCCAACAAGTCTTCCACTCGAAGCATTTCTTCATTAAATCTTCTCAAATATGCTCAAGTAGACTCCTTCTTACCTTAGATAATTTTAAATAGCACTAAAAAGATTTTCTTCATTGGAATGCTAAAACTTACCACTAGTTAAGTACATAGATCCTGAAAGCTCAGGATTGATCTTGACTTTAGGTTGTTGTACCATGTCCTTACATTCCCTCTAAAGGTGGTGGGTAAGTTTTGAATATTTGTCCAGGCTCATATTTAGGGATAAATACTCCTTAGGTACTTTGGCTTTCAGAATTGGACAGTAGAAAGCTTTTCACTTGATACTAGTAGGCGAGTTGTATGCTCTAAGACCTCCTCAACCCTTCTTCTATATTGTTCCTGGTATGGACTAGACTAGTTGAATGAATTTAGCATGGAATAATGGAATGGGTGATCTTTTTATCTCTTATGATGGTTAGTTTGAATTCTATAAGAATGCTATATTTCTTATAGGTATTATAAAGCAATATGATTGCTCTCGATATGGACTACGAGAATGATGCTTAGGTGGTTCCCCCTCATTATATCCATATCTTACAATGTGACTGATGCGTCTCCAAGCTATAGTGGTTCTTTATGGCTAAGATGGTATATCACTAGGACATCATGTTGAGGTTGAGGATGAATTGTGAGCTACCCTCTCAACCTGATGACCTTCTTTAAAAGTAGACATATTTGCTCATCTATTTTCTCAATCTGGTATTGGATGGACGTACTAGCAGGAATATAGGTATTTGTGACATGCCTTGGTGTATACAGATTTACCATATTGATGTAATAGATAGAACCACACTTCAAAGCTTAACTTCTAACTGGAGAAGTAATTAGCTTTTTGTAAGATAATTAGTACTTAAAAATATATTTTTATTAAGGTTTTATATCATCATTTTACACTTAAAGTATCCATAACTCTTTAACTAAAGTATATTTTATAATAACAAGTCTAATACCATAAAATACCTTTAATTTATAGTAAATATTCATCTTAAATACAAGTTTATTGCATAAATAAAATGATTGATTGATAAGCTTAAGTACTGAATTGAAAGGACAAAGAAAGGACAAAGAAAGGATCAAACTTAGAAAAGAGATGTTAATTCAGCCCAAACTGAAACAATGTGCGGTCATTAGGTCATATATAGAGATGTAGATCTTGAATTTAAGTCTACTTTATATGGATGAAAAGCTAAAACATAGGCATAAAACTTGTATAGGAGTTTAAGATTTAAAAAAACCATTTTCAAGTCTAAATTGTAATAATAACAGAGAAGTCTGAATTTGTCTTGCAACCTATATAGTGTTTAGTTTTCAGCCTATATCTCGAGTTCTAAAAGTTCAAATGACCTCAATTATTTTTTGTTGAAAATTTAAGAAAATTTCCTAAAACTTTCATGGTTCAAGTCTATTTAAATTTTGATGTTAGCAATCACGTTTTGTTTAGATAAGAAGATAAGAATTATCACCAAGTTAAGATATGGCTATCCATTTAACAATTACTTAACAACTCAATAATTCTCAATTTAATTTTATAAAATGAAGGATTTGTCATGTATTTAGGTATTTAAATTTTAAAAATTTAAATGACTGCATATCCAGATCTAACACGAAATTAGGTATGAACGCGTCTTGATCCAACATGGAGTTAGATGTTGGCATGCTATAACCCAACTTTGGGTTGGACCAAAAAAACCATAGCCCCATTTTGAACTATACCTATGTGGAAAGCCCTTTTAAATTGGGCTGATTTATAGAAACCATAACCCATCACTAAGTAAAGCAACTTTTTTCTTGCAATTGGATTCTTCTCCAGCCATTATCATAAAACCCGATCTGTTTTAGTGAGTAAGATCGATATACAAAGCATTAGCCAAGTTTTACCCGGCAAAAAATCAAAATTACAATTAACCTGAACTACTTACTGGTCAACCTAGGATCTAAATATGACTTCTTCCATCTCATCTCCTTTTGTAATACATATACCAGTGGTTCACGAATGCTGTTAATGCTGTCGCTAAAATTTGGCATTATCCCCGTTGTGGAGCCAGTCGGTGTTGGAGATTTTGATATTGATGGTGAACTTCGGATCAAATTGCGGTTGACACCAACAAAGCCATGGGTGGGAGGGAGCTGTTTCATGGGCTTTTGTGTCACTCCTGAAGATCAAATTTGAATTATCACCATTTCGTTTGTTCAATCTAATGGGTTGGCCATTGTTATGGTCGTAAAGGGTTTATTAAAAATTAAAATTAAAAAAAAATAAATTAAATCGTGTGGCTGAAGTACGCTTACCTATACTACTTTAACTATGTATTGTAATAGTTATATGTGTTGTTGCTTGGTTATGTGATACTTCACCTATTGGTTTGGTCTAGATTGTACAATATTTTAAGATGATAGTGGTGATAGATTGATAGGCATTAAATTATTACAGATTACAGAAAGAACTAAACGGTGTCCTGTTTTTCCTGTTCATGCAGATTCAAATGAGTGTTGATTTTCATAGTGTTTTTTCTTTCCTTTGTGGCGTGTGCCTTCGCACTTTCTGACTAGTTATTCATTTAATTATCCTTATAATGCACTCTTCATACAAAGAAGACAGAGAAAAAGGGTCTTCAATGATACATTCAATTCATTGGAGTCAATACTGGTATGTCTTCAATACATGAATAAACAAGGGAAAGAAAATAGATCAAAGCCACGATGGAATAACGAAGGCAGCATAAAAGATAATCTTGGGACTTCTTCTCACCAAAAATCATGACTTTTTATCACCTAAAATCATGTTTTCTAATTCAACCATCTCCTTTTCAAAGATCGACAAAAAAAAAAAAAGATGAAGAAGATGGAGGGAGTACTTGGCATCCAGAAGTGAAAAAAGGGAAGCGAGACACAACGGAGAAGAAGACAAACCTGCTGAGAGAGGATTGAGATGGTTATGCTTCAATTCTTCTACTTTTTCTTGAACAAACCGATTGAAGAAAGATAGGAGTTGGGTGAGTGTTGCTCCATTTGTGGTGTCTTTATTTCTTCCGTTTATAAATTTTTTTTCTCGATTTTAAATGCATCACTGCTTTGTTTTTTCCTCAACTTTTTTCCACAGCTGGGATGTTCTTACTAGGAGTCAGTATTTGAAGAAAGGAATTGGATGAGTGTTGTTTTTCTGGGGTTTTTTTTGCTTTTTTTCTCGATTTTATTTCTTCCGTATACAATTGAAAACATTTTTCAAGAATTACCATTGCTTTATTTCTGCATCGATTTTTTTTCTTCATTTTTAATTGATCACTGCTGGTTTTTTGTTCTTATTTTTGCGATATCAGGGATGATGAGACAGAGAGGAAAATTGGAACGAGTTGAGTCTTGTTTTTCTCCTCCGTAATGATTTCACTCTTCCGTCCTTTTAACGAAGTTGCCAGACAGCACAGGTTTAAAAACAGTAAAATTTCAATTATTTTATAATGTCTGAGAAGAAAGGTGGCCGGAAAGGCAGCAATTGTTTTCCCCATTTCTTTAATCCTATCTTTTCCATATAAAACAGCCACATGATCAGAATTACCTTCTCTTTATTAATCCACTTATACAATTATGTTCACGCAGTTTACTATTAAAATTAAGATTTGATTTTAAAAAGTTAAAAATAAGAATAATAAAAGTAAGATATAATAAAAATTTATTTTAAGTAATTACTGCTACTAATACTATTAAAATAAAACTAAGTAAATCATCTAGGTGGTGGGAAGAAATTGAGACTAAAAAATTTGTTTCTACTAATACTATTAAAATAAAACTAAGTAAATCATCTAGGTGGTGGTAAGAAATTGAAACTAAAAAATTTGTTTTTTTTATGGTCTTAGGCTAGAGTTTTTAGTTGGTTATATGAAAGCAACTGAAGACTTACATGGTTGATAATTTTAGGGCTCGTAGGATTAGTCGTGGTGCACATAAACTGTCCCAGACATCTATGTTAATTAAAAAAACAAAAAGAAAAAAAATGGAACTTAGTGACATTATAAAGCCAATTAATATTTGATAAATTAGATTTAGTTTATTTAAAAACTAAAAAATACAAGAATCATTCTTACATATTAAAACTAAAAAAATTAAAAAGTATTATTCATCAATAACCATCTAAATTTAAGTTATATGAGTTTAAATAGTTTTTTAAAAATTAATCTTAATGGATTTACTCTAGTGAATTGATTTTTTCTACTTACAAAATTGATTTAAAAATCTTAAATTAAAAAGCATATGACCCGATCCAAACAAGTCTTGAATTCTACATAAAAATAAAGTATTAGTTACCTAAACAAGACTTGAGTTATAACTAATAAAATAAAATAAAGCTCATAATATTAAATTTATGTTTTGTCATGACAAGAATTCAAGATTTATTTATAGTTGTTTATGCAGCCCAATAATCCTAGAAACTAAAGAAAAAGGTAGTTGTTTATGTAGTTTTCAAGTTGTAGCATGCTTCTTTTCTTTTCTCCTTTACTGTGTTTTCTTTTTATCTAACAAGAAAATAAATAAAAAAATAAATCATATTATTTAAAGGAAATACTTAATGTTTCCATACATAATAAAAACTTTAAAACAAATTAGAAATCCACAAAACATATAGAAACATCATAAACACAAGGCTGTTGAAAATTTAAAAAATTGCCAGCCTTGTTGTCGAAACCTCATGGCCCAAATAAGGTTGGATTAGACACCTCTTGCATATGGATAATATATACTAAGGCATTCTCTAGATGCTTCAATTAACTTTTCAAATCTGACTTGGTCAAAACATTAAAACTAATGCATTTAATGCTTCTTTCAATGTCTTTGTCTTGGACAGAGTCATTGGCCCTTTTGGAATATGTAATGAGTCATTTATTGTGTTTATGGGTTGATCCATATAATCCCCTCTCTCTTAGAAAGGTTTCAATCTCGAATCAAAACATATGTTTAATAAAGTAAGGTCAACAACATTAAAGGTAATATTAACATCATACTCACTTATAGGATCAATTTTGTATACATTGTCATTGACCCTTTCTAAAACTTGAAAAAGACCATCTCTACAAGGCTCTAATTTTGATTTCTTTTAGGTTGGAAATCGTTCCTTACATATATGCACCTAAATCTATTCACCGTGTTGGAAAACAACCTATTTACCCCTTTATTTGCTTTAGAATTGAACAAATTATTTTTTTTTCTCTATTTGGAGTTGAACTCTCGTGGAGTTGTCTCATTATCTTTGTCTTTTTTTCACTATCTAAACTTTCCTTTTTTTAAAAGGTAAATGAATTAAATCTATAGGAGTTAGTGGATTAAACCCATAAATAATTTTAAAATGAGAAAAGTCAGTAGTCGAATGCATAATTATATTATAAACAAACTTAACAAAAGGCAAACATTCTTCTTAACTTTTTAAATTCTTTTGAATAACAACACACAAAAGTTAGGATAAAATTCTTTTAACTACCTTAGTTTGCTCATATGTACGATGATAACAAGTTTTGAAAACAAGAGTTTAGTTCCTAACTTTCCACACAAAGACTTTCAAAAATGGCTAAAGAATTCAACATTATGATCTTATATTATGCTCCTAAGAATATTATGCAAATGTACAATCTTTCTAAAAATAAGTCTACGATATAAGATACTCCTAGGAATGCTATGCAAATGTACAATCTTTCTAAAAACTAGTTTGCGATATGAGATGCATCACTAGTCTTATGACATGCAATCAAAATGCATCATCTTAGAAAACCTATCAACCATAATAAAAATAGAGTTTCTACCTTTATTTGACCAAAAAAAACCTAAAACAAAGTCCATAGAGATATCTACCTATGGTTTAGTAGACACAAGTGATTAGTACTTAAAAGAGAATTTTTATTAAAATTTTATATTATTATTTTGCACTTGAAGTATTAATAACTTCTTAACTAGAGTATATTTTATAATAATATATCTAATAAATATAAGATACCTTTAATTTATTATCAATGTTCATCTTAAATACAGGCCTGTCACATGGATAAAAGAATTAATTAATGAGTTTAACTACTAAAATTAAGAAGACAAAGAGAAGGCTAAGCTTAAAAAAGAGATGTTGATTCATTCCAAACTAGAACATTGTTCAGTCATTGGATCATATCTAGAATTGTAGATCTTGGATTTCAGATTGGTTTATATGCCTAGAAATCTAAGACATAGGCCTAAAACATTCATTATTATCCAAAACTCAATTTGACCATTTGAAATTCAGCCGTTTGGAAGTCCAAATCTTAACATTAAAAAAGAAGTCTGAATATGTTCTGCAGCCTAGATACTATTTAGTGTTCAGCCCATATTTCAAGTTCTAAAAGTCTAAATGATTTTATTTTTTTTTGTTAAAAAGCTAAGATATTTTTCTAGAACTTTCATGAATACAATCTTTTCAAATTCTAATGTTAGTAATGACGTTTTATTAAGACAATAAATAAGATAAGAATTGTCACCAAGTCAATATATGGTCACCTACTTAATAATTAGCCAACAAATCAATTGTTTCAAATTTTGGTCTATAAAAGGAGGCATTTACCATGCATTTAGAAATCTTGGTTTTTAGATCAAGATTATGCTCTTGCTTTCTCTCTTTGTATTTTTGTAATGTTTAGATTTTGTTTTTATTAATATCAAGTTTATGTCTTTCATTTCCCAAGTACAAGATTGATGTTAACATGATTACATTAGTTATCTTATTCAATTAATGCTAATATTTGTAAATCTTATCAGGCATTCATGATAATAACTTATGTTAATAACAAATAAAGTTCCTTCCATAGTTTAAGTGTCGGTTATATCATACAGTATGTGCTATGAAAGTACCAAGCATTTGATGTACAAAGTATTATACAATATAAATATAGATTCGTCATTTAATAAGAAAAGTATAAAAGGCATAAATGACATGACTAAAAGATTGATGTCTTTTCCCAAGTGCAGGATTGTTGAAGTAATAAATAATCTAGCAAGACTGGGGTCGAACTACAGGGAGGTTAATTGTACAAATTATAAACAACAACAACAACAATAACAATAACAATAACAATAGTAGTAGTAGTAGTGGTACTAATAATAACAACAAAGAAAAAGAAAAAGAAGATGAGAACTTCAAGATGGAATATTAATGTAAGGATTAAACAATGATAATAACAAATGTCAATGTTAGAGGTTCCACTAATGGTATGTCAAACAAGTATAGTATAAACTTTTATTATTCAATTGGAAACCACACACAAAGAAGGTTTCAATCTGATTATAGATTATTAACATGATTACATTAGTCATCTTATTCGATTAATGCTAATATCTGTAAATCTCATCAAGCATTCATGATTATAACATATATTAACAACAAATCAAGTTCCTTTCATAGCTTAGGTGTCGGTTATATCATACAGTATGAACTATAAAAGTGTCAAGCATTTGTTGTACCAAGTGTTATACAACATAAATCAAGATTGGTTATTTAACAAGTAAAGTATTAAAGAGTGAACAAGATAACAAATACAAAACATGTTAGTATCAAATATTAAAGTCCATATTGAGTTTACATTATATTTATTCTTACACCATTAACGTAACCTTTTCACCTTGACATAATAAACTTATTTAGACATAATGAAAGAAAGAAAAATAAATAAACAAAATAAAAACATAAATAAGATAAGAGTTACCTAAGTAAATGAAAGGAAATGAAAAGCATAAACTCGATATTAATGAAAGCAAAGCATAAACATTACCAAAAATACAAAGAGAGAAAGTAAGAGCATGATCTTGATCTAAAAATCAAGATGCCTAAATCATGGCAAATGCCTCCTTTTATAAGCCAAAATTGAGAACTATTAATTTGATGACTAATTGATGAGTGGGTGACCAACTCTTAACTTGGTGACAATTCTTATCTTCTCTTATCTACCCAAAACGTCATTGATAACATCAAAATTAGAACCACTTGAATACATGAAAGTTGGAGGAAATTATCTCAGCTTTTATATGTAAAACATTAAGCTCATTTGAACTTCTAGAACTCTAGATATGGGCCAAACACTGAATAGTGCTCGGGCTAGAAGACAGATTTGGACTTCTTTGCTATTGCTCTAATTTGGACTTGCAAATAACCTTTCTAGATCTTGGACTCCAAATGAAAGTTATAGACCTACGTCTTACCTTTTCATCCCTATAAAGTAAACCTAAATCTGAGATCGACAGCTCCAGATATAATCCAATTATCGAATAGTGTTCTGGTTTGGACTGCACCGGCATCTTTTTTCTAAGTTTGGCCATCTCTTTGTCCGTTCAATTTCAGTTCTTAAATTCATCAATCAATCCTTTTATTTATGTGATAGGCCTGCATTTAAAATGAACATTTACCATAAATTAAAAGTATCTTATATTATTAGATATCTTATTATAAAACATGTTTTAGTTAAGGAGTTATTGATACTTCAAGTGCAAAATGATGATATATAACCTTGATAAAAATACACTTTTAAGTACTAGTCAGACCCCTAACCAGCTTATTACTAGTCCTTATTAATCAAAGCGTTAAAATAGAAAAACAATTTGCAAATTCCATAAAATAAGGTATTCTTCATTCAACTTCCATTAATCTATCCACATAAACAAACTCTCATTAAATTTATATATATGTTCAATACCTCTTAACAAGATATTAATAAATCTTTCTTTTGTGCTCAATATATCAACACCTAATTATAGGTCATTACTTGGAAGAAAACAAAATTCTTGTTCTAATGTTTAAGGTTAACTTCCTTGGGTTGAGATTTTTTTTATTTTTTTTTCAAATATATATACATGTAACTTAAAAAACAATGCATCTTTAGCCCATGTAACGTGCTTTCAGCTAATGACTCCCAAACCAATTGGTCTTAGGGCATTAGGTGTTGAGACACGCCTATGAGCTTAGTAACTCGGGTTGTAGATACTGATACATAAATAGTGCAATGTTTGATTCCCTTAAGCTTTTATTCTCAACCCATGTAACAAGCATTTGGTCAATAGCTTCCAAGTCAAAACTAAACTTACCTATATTTTTATTATCATCATTTCATTTTATTTTTTATTTTTTAATTATATATTATCCATTTCCCTTAGTTGTTACTTTTAACAAAAAAACATAAATAATGTAATAATCCAATATGCAACCCACAATCATATGTTAAAGTGTGTGTGTGAAAATTAAGGTTTAAGAATACATGTTAAATCAGTACATAAGTAGAATTAAGTGATAACAATGCAAGAGTTTGTAAAGCTGAATATTTCAAGAAGTATTATGATAGACCTTATTAAGAATTATTACTAAGATGCGTCTCAAGAGTTATAAAAAGATCTCATTTACTCTGCCATCATAGTAACAATAATTTTGCACATGCTTTATAAAATAGAAAATACAGTTAGTTAATTTTTTTTAAGCTACCACCTTCTCCCCCCCAACCAAAACGAGACTTTGTCCTCAATGTTCTAAGGTAGAAAGATAGAGTATAAAAGATGTCACCTGAAATAACAAACACTAACAAACCTGAAACACACTGAAACAAATATAAAAAAACAACAAAACACAATAATGGGTTTATGGTGAATGTGTATTTGGGCCCAAGAGAAAATATGAAAGATCTCTTCCAATATGTCTAGACCACTTGGTAAGGCAATGAAGGCACCAATATGGTTAAACATTGCATTCATTCGAGCAGACATTATGGAGACCTGTAGTTCTTCTCCAATTGTTTTTCCAATGATGTCTCCTTGTGCTAAAGCTTTGGGAACGACCCCCAAAACTTGATTACCTCCTAAAAATAAAGCTATTAACACACCTCCCATTAACCCAATACTGTCTCCCCCATAAACTAAATGAATCTTTCTCTTAGCTAACACCAAACCAAGATGATTTGCTGATTCTAAAAACTCCTTTTCTTTTCCATGACTAGATCCACTGAAAACACAAATATTTCTTATATGATGACCTGAGGAACTTGCCATTGCTACACACTTCTATATTTGTTGAATGTATGAGTTAAGTAGAAATGAAATGAAGGAAAAGAGGATTTTATAGATGAGAAATTGAAAAAGCAGTCATACCACCTATATGTAGACCAGTTAAAGTCTCACACATTTACTCTCTCTTTATTTATTTATTTATTTTTGAAAAAACATGTGTATGTATAGATAGTTGTGATTGTGGCTCACATCTTCCTTTAGTTTTACATCCAAGAACGGCTTAAACACCCTCTATGGGTTGAGGATAGGCTTTCCATCCAGTTTTCTTAAAAACTAGCAAACATGGTCTTTTTAAGTCAAATTCCCAAGACTAAGTCAAGCATGTTCTTTATGAAATAGTAGCCATAAATCATGAATTGCACAATGCTTATCTCGACTATGATGAGACTTAAGAGTCAATAGAAGATTATCTAAATACTCTTTGTGTTTTGAAATAAATCTCATCTTTTGATAATTTTCACAGGTTTTGCAGGATACATGTGATTCCTTGAATATAATGGGCTAGTAAAATCCGCTTTGTAAGATTCTACAAGCTTCTTTTTTTACGAGAAATGATCCCCACATGCCTTAGAGTGATAAAATTTAATGAAATTGCTTACCTCATTATCAGGAATGTATTTTTGAAATATTTGATCAGGACAATAATTGAATAAGTAAGGGTTATCCTAATAAAAATCTTACACGTTGCTCAAAAATTTCTTTTGTCTTCGGTACTCTAGTGAGCTGGCAAAAATCCTAAAGTAAGAAAATTGATATTTTTAACAAACCAAGGTATTGAACTAAGAGAAAGTAAAGATTCATCAGGAAAGTAATCATCGATTAATGTGATGTTATGTGTCGAATCTGTTGTCACTTTTGATAAAAGATCCGCATCAATATTTTTGGTGCCTTTTTCATCCTTGATTTCTTCCTGATTTATCATAGCATGAGAAAATAAAAGTGCTGAAGGGGAATTAGTATTTTCTTTCCAATGTTCAGATTCAACCCTTTCCTTACTCTTAGAGATTGACTAATCATCTTTCTCACAAGATTCAAGAATTGGTTTTTGAATAACCTTAACACTACAAAGAGTGATGATTGATTTGACTTGATCCATATGTTGACTTCCAAGACTACTTGCATTTGCATTGTATTGCCCCTTGAGATTTTACTATGGTTGAGATGGAAACTTACCTTTCTCTTAAAAACTAAGAGCAAATGTGAATTTTGGAATAGTATCTTTAAAATCTGTTATATTTTTAGTAAGTTGAGCATTGATTGTCTCTTGCTTTTCAATAAACATTTGCAATGTTTCCTCAAGATTTCTTATAAGAGGTGGAGCATAAGAATTGTATATCCATGAGAACTTTGAAAATTATGGTGTGCTTGAAAGGGTGGTTGTGAAGTTTGTACAATGTTATTATCACTCTTTCAACCGAAATTTAGGTGATTTCTTCAACTAGGATTGTATGTTTGTGAGTATGAGTTGTGATTGGCCCTTCGGAAACTGTTTAAAGCATGAGCTTGTTCGTGGAGACATTCCTTAAAAGAAGGCAAGGTTGGACAGTTATTAGTTGAGGTTCATTTGTTTCACATATCTGACACACAATGTTTTCAACAGATTTTAATTAACCATTATTTTTCAATTCTAGTGTTTTGACTTTTCTAACTAAAGATAAAAACTTAGCTTGGAGGTCATGATCTTCTCTAAGATTGCACATACCTCCACTAGATGTATGGAGTTAAGTTTTACTCGGTGTCTCATAAGTACCTGCAGTGTCCTAGTTTTGAGCATTTTTAGCTAACAAGTCTAAGTACTCCATTGTTTCAAAAGGGTCTTTATCTTTAAAAGTTTCATTGCACATCAATTCAACCATTTGCCTATCTCTAGGTGTTAACCCTTCGTAAAAATATGAAACCAATCTCTATGTTTTAAAACCATGATGAGGGCAAGTATTAAGCAAGTCTCGATACCTATCCCAGCAGTGATAAAATATTTTTTCTGGTTTTTAAGTAAAAAGTAGTGATTTGTCTTTTGAAAGAAGTTGTTCTATGAGATGGAAAAAACTTCTTTAAAAACTGTTGTTACATTTCATCCTAAGCATGAATGGATCCTAGTCTCAAATTTTATAACCATGTTTTAGCTTTATCTTTTAATGAAAAAGAAAAAAGCTTTAATTTGATGGTGTTTATGCTACAATTTGTATCATTATATGTGTTGCAAACCTCCTCAAATTCCATTAAATGCAAGTATCAATTTTCTAAATCTAATTCATGAAAAGAAGGTAAAAATTGAATAATGTCTAGCTTAAAATTAAAATAAGATGCATTGAGAGGAAAAACTATGCATGATGGTGCACTTGTTCTTGTGGGATTCATGCGGTCTCTAAGTGTTCTAACACGGTTATTCTCATTATTTTTATTATAAAGTGATTGATTATCTTCTTTGGCCATATTTTCTGAAAATAATGAGGATACACTATAGAGTCTACCACTTAATGTATGTGATCACACTCTTATGCACATGTAGGAATAGAATAAAAAAAGAAGGAAACAAAAGAAGAAGAAACAATAGAAAAGAAACAAAGTTAGATACATGAAAAGTGAAAAGACAAGATAAACTAAATACTATAATTTGTACAAGAACTTCCCGGAAATGACGCCAAAAACTTGACACGACTAAAAGATTGATGTTTTCTCCTAAGTGCAGGATTGTCGAAGTAATAAATAACCCGGCAAGACTGGAGTTGAACCATAGGGAGTTTAATTGTACAAATTATAAACAACAACAATAATAACAATAATAGTAGTAGTAGTAGTACTAATAATAATAATAATAATAAATAAATAAAACTAAGGAGAAGAAGAAGATGATGATGAGAACTTCAAAATGAAATATTAATGTAAGGATTAAACAATGATAATAACAAATGTCAAGGTTAGAGGTTCCACTAATGGTATGTCAAACAAGTATAGTATAAACTCTTATTATTCAATTGAAAACCACACACAAGGGAGGTTCTAATTTGATTACAGATTGTTAACATGATTACATTAGTCATCTTATTCGATTAATGCTAATACTTGTAAATCTCGTCAAGGATTCATGATTATAACTTATGTTAACAATAAATCAAGTTCCTGTCATAGCTCAAGTGTCGGTTATAGTATGAACTATGAAAGTGTCAAGCATTCATTGTATCAAGTGTTATACAACTTAAATCAAGAATAGTCATTTAACAAGTAAAGTATTAAAGAGTGAGCAAGATAACAAATATAAAACATGTTAATATTAAACATTAAAGTCCATATTGTGTTTACATTATAGTTATTCTTACATCATTAATGTAACTTTTTCACCTTGACATAATAAAATTAACTACATGACACGACTAAAAGATTGTATCTTCTCCCAAGAATAGAAGTGTTAAAGTAATAAATAACCCAGCAAGACCGGAGTCGAACCACAGGGAGGTTAATTGTACAAATTATAAATAATAATAATAATAATACAACAATAACAACAACAACAATAGTAATAACAATAATAATAATAATAATAATAATAATAATAATAATAAAGAAAGAGAAGATGATGATGATGATGATGAGAACTTGGAGATAGAGTATTAAAGTAAAGATTAAACAATGATAATAACAAATGTCAAGGTTAGAGGTTCCACTAATGGTATGTCAAACAAGTATAGTATAAACTCTTATTGTTCAATTGGAAACCACACATAAAGGAGGTTCCAATCAGATTATAGATTGTTAACATGATTACATTAGTCATCTTATTCAATTAATGCTAATACTTGTAAATTTCGTCAAGCATTCATGATTATAACTTATGTTAACAACAAATCAAGTTCCTTTCATAGCTCAGGTGTCAGTTATATCATACAGTATGGGCTATGAAAGTGTTAAGCATTTGTTGTACCAAGTGTTATACAACATAAATCAAGATTCGTTATTTAACAAGTAAAGTATTAAAGAGTGAACAAGATAACAAACACAAAACATGTTAGTATCAAATATTAAAGTCCATATTGAGTTTACATTATATTTATTCTTACACCATTAATGTAACCTTCTC
Source organism: Populus ilicifolia (assembly GCA_015708895.1). Taxonomy (NCBI): domain Eukaryota; kingdom Viridiplantae; phylum Streptophyta; class Magnoliopsida; order Malpighiales; family Salicaceae; genus Populus; species Populus ilicifolia. The sequence goes on along the minus strand of SRLM01001179.1, from coordinate 74,280 downwards.
ATCTTGACATAATAAACTTAGCTAAACATAATGAAAGAAAGAAAAATAGATAAACAAAATAAGAACATAAATAAGATAAAAGTTAACTAAGGAAAGGAAATGAAAGGCATAAACTTGATATTAATGAAAGCAAAGCATAAACATTACAAAAAATACAAACAGAGAAAGCATGAGCATGATCTTGATCTAGAAACCAAGATGCCTAAATGCATGACAAATGCCTCCTTTTATAGGCCAAAATTGAAAACTATTGATTTGATGACTAATTAATGAGTGGGTGGCCAATTCTTGACTTGGTGATCATCCTTATCTTCTTTAGTCTGCCCAAAACATCATTGATAACATCAAAGTTGGAGCTACTTGAACATATAAAAGTTGTAGGAAATTATCTCAGCTTTCTTGTGTAAACAATTCAGCTCATTTCGACTTCCAAAACTCTAGATATGGTGAAAATACTGAATAGTGCTCGGGCTGGAGGACAGATTCTGGCTTCTTTGTTGTTGCAACAATTTGAATTTGAAAATAGCCTTTTAGATCTTGGGCTCCATATGAAAGTTTTAGGCCTATATCTTACCTTTCTATTCATATAAAGTAGATCAAAATCTGAGAGCTATAGCTCTAGATATGACCTAATTACTGAACAGTGTTCTAGTTTGGATTGCACGGACATCTCTTTTCTAAGTTTGACCATCTCTTTATCCTTTCAATTTCAGTTCTTAAATTCATCAATCAATCCTTTCATTTATGTGATAGGCCTGCATTTAAAATGAACATTTACCATAAATTAAAGGTATCTTATATTATTAGATATATTATTATAAAATATGGTTTAGTTAAGGAGTTATTGATACTTCAAGTGCAAAATGATGATATAAAACCTTGATAAAAATACACTTTTAAGTACTAATCACACCCCCTAACCAGCTTATTACTAGTCCCTAGTAATCAAATCATTAAAATAGAAAAACAATTTGTAAACTCCACAAAGCAAGGTAGTCATCATTTAAGTTTCATTAATCTATCTAGATAAACAAACTCTTGTTAACTTTATATACCTGCTCAATACCTCTTAACAAGATATTCATAACCTTTCTTTTGTGCTCAATATATCAACACATAATTATGGAGCTTTTCTTGGAAGAAAACAAAATTTTTGTTCTAAAGTTTAAGGTTAACTTGCTTGGGTTGAGATTATTATTTTTGTCTTTTTTTTTGTTTTTTTTTAATATATATACATATAATTTAAAACACCATGCATCTTTAACCTATGTAACGAGCTTTCAACTAATGACTCCCAGACTAGTTGGTCTTAGGGCATTAGGTGTTAAGACACCCCTACGAGCTTAGTAACTTGGGTCATAGATACTGATATGTAAATAGTGCAATGTTTGATTCCCTTAAGCTTTTCTCCTCAACCCATGTAACAAGCGTTGGGCCAATAGCTCCCAAGTCAGTTGACTTTAGGGTATAAGGTGTTAAAACACCCCTCGAGGCTTAATTGCTTAGGTTAGGGAGGCTACAAAACCAAACTTATCTATATTTTTATTAATATTTTTTTTAATTATATACTATCATTTTCTCTTAGTTGTTACCTTTAACAAAAGAACATAAATAATGTAATAATCCAATATGCAACCCACAATCATAAGTTAAAGTGTGTGTGTGTGTGTGTGTGTAAATTAAGGTTTAAGAATACATGTTAAATAATTATATGACCAGAATTAAGTGATAACAATGCAAGAGTTTGTAAAGCTGAATATTTCAAGAAGTATTATGATAGATCTTGTTATGAATGATTACTAAGATGCGTCTCAAGAGTCATAAAAAGTTCTCCTTACTCTGCCATCAGAGTAAAACAATGTTGCACATGCTTTATGAAATAGAAAACATAATTTTTTTTTTAGCTACTACCCTCCCCCCAACTAAAACGAGTCATTGTCCTTAATGTTTAAAGGTAGAAAGATAGAGTATATAAGATATCACCTGAAATAACGAATACTAACAAACCTGAAACACACTGAAATAAATATAAGAAACAACAAAACATAATAATAAAATCAAAAGACACAAAGATTACAAATGAAGGCTCAAATCCAATCTAAGCTTTTTACGGCTTTTCTTAGTTGACCAATTTATGCGACTCATGGAAGGGTCAATTACAGGAATGAAAAATTATAGTTGGTCAATCAATTGTTCAATAGTAGCAACAGAGATTATGATTTGTCATGCAGAAGATGTTAGAAATTCCTGTTCCACAGCATGATCAAGAAAAGACAACAACTTATCATAATAACCATTAACATTTAACAAACCTATGGGTTTATAGTGAATGTGTATTTGGACCCAAGAGGAAATATGAAAGATCTCTTTCAATGTGCCTAGACCACCTGGTAAAGCAATGAAGGCATCAGCAAGGTTAAACATTGCATTCATTCAAGTTGACATTGTGGAGACCTGAAGTTCCTCTCCAATTGTTTTTTCAATGATGTCCCCTTGTGCTAAAGCTTCGGGGACGACCCCCAAAACTTGACTACCTCCTAAAAATGCAACTATTGACACACCTCCCATTAACCCAAGTCTGCCTCCCCCATACATTAAATGAATCTTTTTCTTAGCTAGCACTTGACCAAGATGATTTGCTGATTCTAAAAACTTCTTTTCTTTTCCAAGACTAGATCCACCGAAAACACAAATATTTCTTATATAATGATGACCTGAGAAACTTGTCATTTCTACATATTTTTGTATTTGTTTAATGTATGGGTTGAGTATAAATGAAAGGAAGGAAGAAAAAAATTTATAGATGAGAAATTAGAAAGGCAATTATACCACTTATATATAGGCAGATAAAGTCTCACATACTTTTTCTCTCTCTTTTTATTTATTTATTTATTTACTTTTGAAAAAGCATGTGCATGTACAGGTAGTTATGATTGTGACTCACATTGTTCCTTGGTTTTACGACCAAGAATGGCTTAAACGCCCTCTATGGGTTGGGGATAGGCTTCCCATCTAGTTTTCTTAAAAACTAGCAAATAAAGTCTTTTTTAGTTAGATTCCCAAGACTAAGTTGATCATATTCTTTATGAAATAGTGGTCATAAATAATGAATTGCACGATGCACATCTCCACTAGGATGTATCTCAAGAGTCAATAGAATATTATCTAAAGACTCCTTACTCAGGCCATCCTTAATGAATTGTATTTAATTTTCAAGAGTTATGGATACCATTCCTAAAGAATGATATTGTGCATTACAAGTCCATCTAGCACATCGATGACAGACTTTCAGTCATTTTATATGATGTTTCTTTGCAAAACTGCTTTTACCTATTCCAGGCATGTGTTAAATGAAGGAGTTAGAGGACTCACTTGATAATCTAACCTTTGCTTCAGTCAACCAGCGAATATCTTCAGGAATTCCATGATTCATTAACAATCTCAATCTTGCACATCTAGCACGATAAATTTTTATAATCGCATTCTGAGGCAGAGCGGGAAAATACTTTTTTAATTTTTCTAGATTAGTGTCCATTTTCAAATGAGAATTGAAAGAGATATTCAAAGAATTGCACAAATATACACACAAATATCAGTTATTGTGGGAAATTGAAAGAACCAACTTAAGTCACGGAGTACCATTATCCGCCATTTGACTAGGGTGAGAGAAACTAGCAAAAATCACTAAAAAAGAAACACAAAAAAAATGTGAGAAAAAAAAACAAAATAATCAACCTTTATCTATAAGATCATTCAAACCAGTTGATTCATTTTCACTAGGAAAATTATTAAAGTAAGCTTTCAAACGATGTCTATTTTCCTTAAAAACATTGTCATTCATTGAATTCTCAATATCACTGGCTCTATAAGGATTGCTCCATCTCGATCTTAGCTCTATAAGGAATGAATAGAGTTGAGAATTATAAAATAAAACTTTTTAACTAGTATCGACTTTTTGACTATTTTCACAAGTTTTGTAGAATGCATGCGTGTCCTTAAACATGATGAGCCAATAAAATCTATTTTGAAAGATATTTGCAACTGTCTTTTTTGATGAGAAATAACTTTCACATGCTTCAGAATGACTAAGTTTAATGACACTACTTACCTCATTGTCGGGAATGAATCTTTGAAATATTTGATCAGGATAATATTTGAATAAGTTAGGGTCATCACAATAAAAGTTCTTCACTTCGTTCAAAAACGTTTTTTTTCTTGGGTACTCCAATCAGCTGGCAAATCTCCTAAAGCAAGAAAATTGATATTTTTATCATACCGAGGCATTAGGCTAAGAGAAAGTAAGGATTCGTTAGGAAAGTAATCATGGATTAGTGTGATGTCCGATATCAAATTTGTTGTCACTTTTGAGAAAAGATCCACATCAATATTTTTGGTGTGTTTTTCATCCATGATTTCTTTCTCAAAATAAATCATTTGTAAATTTTCAGATTTATCCAACTCATTTTTACTTAAAGTAGATTCAAGTTGATCATAAACTAATTCATCAATATGATCTACTTCTTGTAAATCATTATCATCTCCAGGTTGCTTGCAAATGTTGAAAATATTCATCTTCAATGTTATGTTTCCAAATGATAGCTTCATTAGTCCATTCCTACTAAAATTTGAGTGATTTCTCCAACCAGGGTTATATGTTTGCGAGTATGGGTTGTGGTTGGCCCTTTAGAAACTGTTTAAAGCATGAGTTTGTTCATGAAGACATTCCTTAAAAGAAGGCAAGGTTGGACAATCATTGGTTGAGTGTTCATTTGTTTCACAGATTTGTCACACAATGTTTTTAACAGATTTTAATTGACCACACTTTTTCAATTCTAATGCCTCGACTCTTCTAATTAAAGATGCAGACTTGGCTTGAAGGTCATGATCTTCCCTAAAGTTGTATATACCTCCACTAGATGTATGAGGTTAAGTTTTACTCGGTGTCTCATAAGTACCCGCAGTGTTCTAATTTTGAGCATTTTCAACTAACAAGTCTATGTACTCCATTGTTTCATCAAGATCTTTATCTTTAAAAGTTCCATTGCACATCAATTCAACCATTTGTCTATCTCTAGGTGTTAACCCTTCATAGAAATGTGAAACCAATCTCCATGTTTCAAAACCATGATGAGGGCAAGTATTAAACAAGTCTCGATACCTATCCTAACATTGATAAAATGTTTCTCCTGGTTTTTTAGTGAAAGTGGTGATTTGTCTTTTGAAAGAGTTTGTTCTATGATATGGGAAAAACTTCTTTAAAAATTATTGTTGCATTTACCCAAGCACAAATGGATCCTAGTCTTAAATTTTATAGCCATGTTTTAGCTTTATCTTTTAATGAAAAAGGAAAAAGCTTTAATCTGATGATGTTCATACTACAATTTAAATTATTATATGTGTTGCAAACCTCCCCAAATTCTCTTAAATGCAAGTATGGATTTTTCAATTCTAAGTCATGAAAAGAAGGTAAAAGTTGAATAATGTTTGACTTAAAATTAAAATGAGATGCATCAGGAGGAAAAACTATGCATAATGGTGCACTTGTTCTTGTGGGATTCATGTGGTCTCTAAGTGTTCTATCACGATTATTCTAATTATTCTTATTATAAAGTGCTAAATTATCTTCTTCGGCCATATTTTCTGAAAATGATAAGGATACCCTACAAAGTCTATCACTTGATGTACGTGACCACACTTTCATGCATGTGTAGGAATAAAATAAAAGGAAAAGGAAAACAAAAGAAGAAGAAACAAGAGAAAAGAAACAAAGTTATACACAAAAAAGGTGAAAAGTGAAAATAAAATCAATGCTATAATTTGTACAAGAACTTACCTCCTGGGCAATGATGTCAAAAACTTGACACAACTAAAAGATTGAAGTCTTCTCCCTAGTGCAGAAGTGTCGAAGTAATAAATAACCCGATAGAACTAGGGTCGAACCATAGGGAGTTTAATTGTACAAATTATAAATAACAATAATACAATAGTAACAACAACAACAACAACAACAATAATAGTAATACTAATAATAGTAGTAGTAGTAGTAGTAGTAATAATAATAATAAAGAAAAAAAGGAGAAGAACAAGAAGATGAGAACTTTAAGATGGAATATTAATGTAACGATTAAACAATGATAATAACAAATGTCAAGGTTAGAGGATCCACTAATGATATATCAAACAAGTATAGCATAAACTCTTATTATTCAATTAGAAACCACATACAAAGGATGTTCCAATCTGATTATAGATTGTTAACATGATTACATTAGTCATCTTATTCAATTAATGCTAATACTTGTAAATTTCATCAAGCATTCATGATTATAACTTATGTTAACAACAATCAAGTTCCTTTCATAACTCAAGTGTCGGGTATACCATACAGTATGGGCTATGAAAGTGCCAAGCATTTGTTATACCAAGTGTTATACAACATAAATCAAGATTAGTCATTTAACAAACAAAGTATTAAAAAATGAACAAGATAACAAATATAAAAC
>SRLM01001179.1:31570-67399 GCA_015708895.1 Populus ilicifolia | reverse complement strand
AACATAAAAGTTGTAGGAAATTATCTCAGCATTTATGCATAAAACAATAAGCTTATTTGGACTTCTAGAACTCCAGATATGGGCCAAACACGGAACAGTGCTCAGGCTGGAAGACAGATTCAGAGTTCTTTGTTGTTGCTCCAATTTAGACTTGAAAATATAGTCTTTCTAGATCTTGGACTCCATATGAAAGTTGTAGACCTACGTCTTACCTTACCATCCATATAAAGTAGACCTAAATCTAAAATCTGGAGTTTCAGATATGACCCAATTACTGAACAGTGTTCCAGTTTAGATTGCACTAGCATCTCTTTTTTAAGTTTGGTCATCTCTTTGTCCTTTCAATTTCAATTTTTAAATTCATCAATCAATCCTTTCATTTGTGTGATAGGCCTGCATTGAAAATGAATATTTACCACAAATTAAAGGTATCTTATATTATTAGTTATATTATTATAAAACACGCTTTAGTTAAGGAGTTATTCATACTTCAAGTGCAAAATAATGATATATAACCTTGATAAAAGTACACTTTTAAGTACTAATCAATAAACTTTATATTGATGAAAATAAAGTCTAAATATTAATAAAATATAAAAAGAGAAAGCAAAAGCATGATCTTGATCTGGAGACCAATATGCCTATATACATGGCAAATGCCTCTTTTTATAGGCCAAAATTAAAAACTATTGATTTGATGACTAATTGATGAGTGGGTGGCCAACTCTTGACTTGATGACAATCCTTATCTTCTCTTGTCAACCTAAAACATCATTGATAACATCAAAATTGGAACCACTTGAAAACATGAAAGTTATAGGAAATTGTCTCGGCTTTTCAAGAAAAAAAATGGACTTTATTTAGACTTCTAGAACTTTAGTTATGGGCTAAACACTAAACAATGTTCGGGCTGTAGGATAGATTTGGACTTTTTCATTGTTGCTACAATTTGGACTTGAAAATGGCCTTATTAAATCTTGGACTCCATATGAAAGTTGGAGGCCTATGTCTTTCCTTTCCATCCATATAAATAGGCCTAAATCTGAGATTTACAACTCTAGATATGACCCAATTATCGAACAATATTTCAATTTGGACTGCGTCACCATCTCTTTTCTAAGTTTGACCATCTCTTTGTCCTTTCAATTTCAGTTCTTAAACTCATTAATCAATCCTTTTATTTATATGATAAGACTACATTTAAAATGAACATTTACCATAAATTAAAGGTATCTTATATTATTAGATATGTTATTATAAAACATACTTTAGTTAAAAAGTTATTGATACTTCAAGTGCAAAATGATGATATAAAATCTTGATAAAAATGCACCTTTAAGTGCTAATCACACCCCTCAACTAGCTTATTACCAGTCCCTAGCAATCAAAACGTTAAAATAGAAAAACAATTTGCAATTTTCATAAAGCAAAGTATTCATCATTCAACTTCCATTAATCTATCTAGATAAACAAACTCTCATTAAACTTATATATGTGCTCAATACCTCTTAAATAAGATATTAATAAATCTTATTTTATGCTTAATATGTCAACATATAGTTATAGGGGTTTTCTTGGAAGAAAACAAAATTTTTATTCTAACGTTTAAGGTTAACTTCTTTGGGTTAGGATTTTTTTTCTTTTTTTTCTTATTTTTAATATATATAATATAACTTAAAACACCATACATCTTTAACCCATGTAAGGAGCTTTTGGCTAATGACTCCCAAACTAATTGATCTTAGGGCATTAAGTGTTAAGACACCCCTATGAGCTTAGTAACTCGGATTGCCGATACTGATATGTATGTAGTGCAATGTTTGATTTTTTTAAACTTTTCTCCTCAACCTATGTAACAAGCGTTGGGCCAATAACTCCCAAGTCAATTGACTTTATGATATTAGGTGTAAAACACTCCTTCAAGCTTAATTGATTAGGTTAGGGTGGCTACGAAACCAAACTTATCTACTTTTTTATTATCATCATTTTGTTTTGCTCTTTTCTTATTTTTTTGGTTTTTTTCAAATTATATATTATTCATTTTTCTTAGTTGTTACCTTTAACAAATAAACATAAATAATGTAATAATCAAATATGCAAACTACAATCATATGTTAAAGTGTGTGTGTGAAAATTAATGTTTAAGAATACATGTTCAATGAGTATATAAGTAGTATTATGTGATAATAATATGAGAGTTTGTAAACTTGAATATTTCAAGAAGTATTATGATAAACCTTGTTAAAAATAGTTACTAACATGCGTCTCAAGAGTCACTTTAACAAAAGAGCTCCTTTACTGTGCCATTTTAGTAACAACAATTTCACACATGCTTTACGAAATAAAAAACACAGTTAGTTAATTTTTTTGTCAATTACCCTCTCCCGCCAACCAAAACGAGACATTGTCCTTAATGTTTTAAGATAGAAAGATAGAGTATAGAAGACATAACTTGAAACACCAAATACTGAAAAACCTAAAACACACTTAAACAAAATAAGAAACAACAAAACACAAATATTATACTATTTATAAAACCAAAAGACATAAATTTTTACAAATTAAGACTCAAATCACAATTGTGATTGTGGCTCACATCTTCCCTTTGTTTTACATCTAAAAATGGCTTAAACGCCCTTTATAGGTCGGGGATAAGCTTGCCATCTAATTTTCTTAAAAATTAGCTAACATGGTCTTTTTTAGTTAAATTTTCAAGATTATATCAAACATCTTTTTTATAAAAATGGAGTCATAAATCATGAAATGCACAATACACAGCTCCACTATGATGAGACTTAAGAGTAAATAGTAGATTATCTAAAGACTCTTTGCTTTTTAAAATAAATCCCATTTTTTTGATAATTTTCATAAGTTTTGCAGAATGCGTGTGAATCCTTAAACATGGTGGGCCAATAATACCTACTTTGTAAGATTTTTGCAATTGTTTCTTTGAAGAGAAATGACTCCCACATGCCTTAGAGTGATAACATTTATTGACACTACTTACCTCATTATCAGGAATGAAACTTTTAAATATCTGATCAGGATAATATTTGAATAAGTAAGGGTCATCCCAATAAAAGTTTGGCACATCACTTCAAAACTTTCTTTTGTTTTGGTTATCCAAATGAGCTGGCAAAAATCCTGAAGTAAGAAAATGAATATTTTTAGCAAACCAAGGCATTGAACTAAGAGAAAGTAAAGATTTAACAATAAAGTAATCGTTGATTGGTGTGATGTTGGATGTTGAATCTATTGCCAATTTTGATAAATGATCTGCGACCACATTTCTGGTGCATTTTTCATTCTTGATTTCTTCCTGTTTAAAAGTCTCAAAGATTTTCACAATCATGATTAACTTCCCTTTGTTTGTTCATGGCATGACAAAATGGAAGTACTGGTGGGGAATCAGTATTTTTCTTGCAATATTCATATTCAACGCCTTCCTTGCCCTTAGAGATCAACTTATCATCTTTCTCACAAGCTTTAAGAATGAGTTTTTTAATAACCTCACCAAAACAAAGAGTGATGATTTATTTGACTTGATTCATGTGTTGACTTCCAGAACTACTTGCATTTACATTGTATTGCTCCTTAAGATTTTGTTATGCTTAAGATGGAAACTTACCTTTCTCTTGAAAATTGAGAGCAAATGTGAATTTTGCAAAAGTATATTTAAAATATGTTATTCTTTGAGTAAGTTGAATGTTGATTGTCTCTTGTTTTTCAATAAATGCATATAAAATTTCCTTAAAATTTCTTGTAGGAGGTGGAGCATAAGGAGGTATATATTCATGAGAATTTTGAAAATTATGATGTGCTTGAAACTGTGGTTGTGAAGTTTGTGCATTGTCACTCTTCCAATTAAAATTTGGATGATTTCTCTAACCAAGGTTATATGTTTGTGAGTATGGGTGATGATTGGGTATTTGAAAACTGTTTAAAGCATAAGCTTGTTTATGGAGATGTTCTTTAAAAGAATGCAAGTTTGGACAATCATTGGTTGAGTGTTCATTTGTTTCATAAATTTAACACGCAATGTCTTGAATAGATTTTAATTAACCACTCTTTTTTAATTTTAGTGTCTCGACTTTTCTAGCTAAAGATGCAAACTTGGCTTGGAAGTCACGATCTTCCCTAAAGTTGTATATATCTCCACTAGATATATGAAGTTGAGTTTACTCGGTGCCTCATACGTGCCTGAAATGTTCCAATTTTGAGCATTTTCAGTTAGTAAGTCTAGGTACTCTATTACTTCATTAGGGTCTTTATCTTCAAAGGTTCCATTGCACGTTAATTTAACCATTTATCTATCTTTAGATGTTAAGCCTTCATAAAAATGTGAAATCAATCTCCATATCACAAAACCATGATGATGGAATGAATTAAGTAAGTCTTGATACCTATCCCAACATTGATAAAATGTTTCTCCTGTTTTTTGAGTGAAAATGGTGATTTGCCTTTTGAAAAGGTTTGTTCTATAANTTATTCTTACACCATTAATATAACCTTTTCACTTTAACATAATAAACTTAGCTAAACATAATGAAAGAAAGAAAAATAAATAAACAAAATAAAAACATAAATAAGATAAAAGTTAACTAATTAAAAAAATAGAGGTTAGTTGGATTTTTAGAACTCTAGATATGGGTCAAACACTAAACAGGACAGATTCAAACTTCTTCATTGTTGCTACAATTTAGACTTGAAAATGACCTTATTAAATCTTGAGCTCCATATGAAAGTTGTAAGCCTATGTCTTGCCTTTTCATCCATATATTAAACATAAATCTGAGATCTACATCTCTATATATGACCCAATTACCAAATAGTATTCCAGTTTGGACTACACCAGCATCTCTTTTCTAAGTTTGGCCATCTCTTTGTCCTTTCAATTTCAATTCTTAAACTCATCAATCAATCCTTTAATTTATGTGATAGGCTTGCATTTAAGATGAACATTTACCATAAATTAAAGTTATCTTATATTATTAGATATGTTATTATAAAACAAGTTTTAGTTAAGGAGTTATTGATACTTTAAGTGTAAAATGATGATATAAAACCTTGATAAAAATACATTTTTAAGTACTAATTAGCTTGAAACAGTGGTTGTAAAGTTTGTGCATTGTTGTTATTACTCTTCCAACTAAAATTTGGGTGATTTCTTTAACTAAGGTTATATGTTTGGGAGTATAATTTATGATTGGGCTTTTGGAAACTGTTTAAAGCATAGACTTGTTTATGAAGACATTCTTTCAAAAAAGGCAGAGGTAGACAATCATTGGTTGAGTATTGATTGTGCATCAAAAATATCATTTAGTCTCTTATTTTATATTTGTATTTATTGTTTTTATTTAGGTTTCTTATAATAATTGATGTGTTTTTTAGTAATGAAGTTTTTTGTAATGTTTCGACAGGTTTTTGGGTCTTAAAAGGATTATGTCAGAAAATTTAATGTTGGAATTTGGAATAAAGAATTGAAGAGAAATTTAATTGAAGTTTGAAGCAAATCTTGGTTTAAATAAGTGCTCCAAATTTTCTCCAAAAAATCAATTTTATTCCAACCATAGAAAAGATTATCATATGATCTATTTCAAACTCAAACTTGCTTTATATTGTGTGCAAACTTCAACTATCAAACACTCAAGGATTCAATGTCAATCTTAGCCTAAATAATAGGTACATTTATATCCTTATATGATGTTTAAATTCAGCCCCAAATTAGCCTTCAAATTAGCCCAAACACAATTCATGATCTTATATGTCCACACAATAAATAACAATTGATTTATTTTGGGTAATCCATTGGTGCAAGAGAGCAAACACATAGATAAAAAGCTGGAGGGAACAATGTTAGACTATTTTAGGTCAAAAAGAAAAAGAGACAGCTCATAAAGGAGGAAGAAAAACGTGCACCAAAGTGGTATCTAAGTTGGCATGATTTGATTTTTCAAAACATCTTTTGGTATTTTGCCCTTAATTTTTAACTCAAGTGTCCAAATGAGCTATTCTTTAATGATCTAGAAAGGTGAAAGAATTTCCTAGAAATATATCTATAATAGCCATCTTCTAAAAATGCTTCTAAAAGGGTCTAAATTACTGTCCAAAGTTAGTATCATATTTGTATTCAAATTTTTACTGAAATTGTGTTCTATTCTTCTTTGTAGATTTTAGTTTGTAAAACTTATTATTTCAATTTGATTCAAGTTATTTCATATTTATTAAAGTGTTATTATATAGAATCATGGTTAATTAATCTCTTTCTTAGATCCAAATTAAGGATGATGGTGGCTGAGGTAAATTCTTTAAGATATGAATGAATCTTAATGTTTATCTTCACATTTTCTTCATGAATGTTTTATTATTGCAAAAAAAAAATTAGAAATCATTTAGGAATTTTATAATCTTGAATTTTTATACACAAACTTCAGTTTTTGTATAGAGATTGCTTGATTCAATGTCTTACTTAATATGAAAGTACTTGTTCATTCTTAAGTAATAATCAATCTTCACCTTTTAAACTTCATTGTAATATCTTCCAATCTAATATTAATGAATATCACCATCATTGATATTAGATTGAGTTATCTTATATATCTTGAAAGAATCACTAATACATCACCATTAAAACTGATTTAGGTCAAAGTTTACTTTCTCTTGTCATTTAAAATCTATTTACATGTTTTCATATTTAAAACAAATCCATCAATTATTTTCAACCAAGTTATTATTAATTTAATTCTCTTGAGTTTTTTTTTGTTACCTAGCTTAATTTCCAAATCTAGCTCTTTGTGGATATGACCTCGATCTTACCGAGTTAATTGCTACATCGCACACCTGTGCACTTGCAAGTTAAAACAAGCCGATCATAAAAATTGATCAAGTGTTCATTTGTTTCAGAGATTTCATATACAATGTCTTAAAAAAAATTTAATTGATCACTCATTTTTAATTCAAGTGCGTCGACTTTTCTAGTTAAAGAAGCAAACTTGGCTTGGAGGTCATAATCTTCTATAAAGTTATACATACCTCCACTAGATGTATGAGGTTGAGTGTTACCCGATGCCTCATAAGTACCTGCAGTATTTCAATTTTGATTTTCAACTAGCAAGTCTAAGTACTCCATTGCTTTATTAGGGTCTTTATCTTTAAAAGTTTCATTGCACATTAACTCAGCTGTTTGTCTATCTTTAGGTGTTAACTCTTCATAAAATATGAAACTAATCTCCATGTTTCAAAACTATGATGAGACCAAGTATTAAGCAAGTTTCGATACCTATCCCAACATAGGTAAAATGTTTCTCATGGTTTTTGAGTGAAAGTGGTAATTTATCTTTTGAAAGAGTTTATGCTATAAGAAGGGAGAAATTTCTTTAAAAATTATTGTTGCATTTCATCCCAAGCATAAATAGATCCAAGCCTCATATTTTACAGTCATGTTTTAGCTTTATCTTTTAATAAAAAAGAAAAAAGCTTTAATTTGATGGTATTTATGCTATAATTTGAGTTATTATACGTGTTGCAGACCTCCTCAAATTCCCTTAAATGCAAGTATGATTTTCTAAATCTAAGCCATGAGAAGAAGATAAAAGTTGAATAATGTCTGGCTTAAAATTAAAATGAGATGCATCAGGAGAGAAAACTATACATGATGATGCACTTGTTCTTATGAAATTCATGTGGTCTTTAAGTGTTTTGACAAGGTTATTCTCATTATAAAGTGATTGGTTATCTATTTCAGTCATATTTTAAAAAAAATGATGAGGATACCCTACAAAATCTACCACTTAATTGTACTTAACCACACTCCCATGCACATGTAGGAATAAAATCAAAGGAAAAAGGAAACAAAAGAAGAAGAAACGAGAAAAAAGAAACAAAGTTATATACAAGAAAAATAAAAAGAGAAAATAAAATAAATGCTATAATTTGTACAAGAACTTACCTCCTCGGCAACAGCGCCAAAAACATGACATGACCGAAAGATTTATGTCTTCTCCCAAGTGCAGGAATGTCAAGGTGATAAATAACCCAACAAGACTAGGGTCGAATATCAGGGAGGTTAATTGTATAAATTATAGGTAACAATACAACAACAATAACAACAACAACAATAGTAATAATAATAGTAATAGTAAAGAAGAAGAAGAAGTTGATGAGAACTTTGAGATGGAAGATTAATGTAAGGATAAAAAATGATAACAAAAAATATCAAGGTTAGAGGATCCACAAATGGTAAGTCAAACAAGTATAGTATAAACTCTTATTATTCAATTGGAAACCGCATATAAAAAAGGTTCTAATTAGATTATAAATTATTAACATGATTACATTAGTTATCTTATTCGATTAATGCTAATACCTGTAAATGTTGTCAGGCATTCATGATTATAACTTATGTTAACAATAAATGAAATTTCTTTCATAGCTTAGGTGTTGGTTATACCATACAGTATGGGTTATGAAAGTACCAAGCATTTTTTGTACCAAGTGTTATACAACATAAATCTAGATTAGTCATTTAACAAGCAAAGTATTAAAGAGTGAACAAGATAACAAATAAAAAACATATTAGTATCAAAAATTAAAGTTCATATTAAGTTTACACTATACTTATTTTTACACCATTAATATAACCTTTTCACTTTGACATAATAAACTTAGCTAAACATAATAAAAGAAAAATAAATAAACAAAATAAGAACATAAATAAGATAAAAGTTAACTAGGTAAAGGAAAGAAAATCAAAGGTATAAACTTGATATTAATGAAATAAAAACTTAAGCAATAAAAAAAGAGAAAGCAAGAGCATGATCTTGATTTGAAAACCAAGATGCCTAAATGCATGGCAAATGTCTCCTTTTGTAGATGAAAATTGGGACTATTGATCTGATGACTAATTGATTAGTGGGTGGCCAACTTTTGACTTGGTGACAATCCTTATCTTCTCTTGTTTGCCCAAAACATCATCGATAACGTTAGAATTAGAACCACTTGAACATAAAAGTTGTAAGAAATTGTCTTCACTTTCTAGGAAAGAGAACTTGAGATTATTAGAACTTTTAAAACTCCAAATATATTAGAACTTCTAAAACTCCAAATATAGGCCAAATACTAAATAATGTTCAGGTTGTAAAATAGATTCAAAATTCTTCATTGTGGCTACAATTTGGACTTAAAAATGACCTTTTAAATCTTAGACCTATGAAAGTTGTAAGCTTATGTCTTACCTTTCTATCCATATAAAATAGACCTAAATCTGAGATTTACAGCTCTAGATATGACCCAATTACCAAACAGTATTTTGATTTGGACTGCACTAGCATTTCTTTTCTAAGTTTGGTCATCTCTTTGTCCTTTTAATTTCAGTTCTTAAAATTCAACAATCAATCCTTTCATTTATATGATAGGCCTGCATTTAAAATGAATGTATACCACAAATTAAAGGTATCTTATAATATTAGATATGTTATTATAAAACATGTTTTAGTTAAGGAGTTCTTGATACTTCAAGTGCTAAATGATGATATAAAACCTTGAAAAAATGCACTTTTAAGTACTCATTACCTGTTACAACTTTGAAATCTTTGAAACTTTCTAACAGGTAAGGATCAATATACCTTCCTATGCTAAATTTTTGAAAGATCTATGCATTATAAAGACAAAACTGAATGCTAAATTTTTGAAAGATCTATGCATTCTTCAAAACAATAATGCTTTGAAACATAAAGACTCTGGTTGTTCTATAATTTCTTCCTTTATTAGAGAACATAAAATTGAAATAGTTTTACTTAATCTTGGAGTTAGTATAAATTTACTTCCATATTTAGTTTTTTAAAGTCTCAATGTAGATGAGTTAAAACCAACTTCTGTAACTCTCTTACTTGCTAATAGCTTTGTAAAAGTGTCTAGAGGAATAGTTAAGGATGTGTTAGTACAAGTCGATAAATTTATTTATCCTAGAGATTTTATTGTCTTAGACATATAACTTGTTGAAGCATATAATTCATTTCCTGTTGTTTTAAGAAGTCAATTTCATGCAACTTCTAATATATTGATTAATTATAGGAATGGATTGATGAAGCTATCATTTGGAAATATGACATTGGAGATAAATATTTTCAACATTTGCAAACAACCTGGAGATGATAATGATTCACAGGAATTAAATCTTATTGACAAATTAGTTTATGATCAATTTGAATTTATCATGAGTATAACAGAGTTTGGTGAATTTGAAGATTTGCAAATGATTTATTCTTAGAAAGAAATCATGGATGAAAAAGGTACCAAAAATATTAATGCTGATCTTTTGTTAAGAGTGACAATAGATTCGACATCCAATATCATACTAATTGATGATTACTCTCATGACGAATCCTTACTTTCTCTTAAATCAACACCTTGGTTTGCTAATTTTGTTAATTTTCTTTCTTTAGAAGATTTTTCAACTCATTGGAGTACTAAAGATATATAAAAAAATTTGAACGAACTAAAGAATTTTTATCACGATGACACTTACTTATTCAAAAATTATCCAAATAAAATATTTTGAAGATGCATTCTTGATAATGAGGTAACTAGTGTCATTAAATCTTTTCATTTAGGGGCATGTAGGGATCATTTATTGTCAAAGAAGGTAGCTGTAACAATCTTACAAAATGAATTTTATTGGCCCACGTTGTTCAAGGACACGCATGCATTCCTCAAAACTTGTGAAAATTGTCAAAAAGTTGATTCTGGATAAAAAATCTTCCTAGAAATTTTATTGGCCCACATTGTTCAAGGACACGCATGCATTCCTCAAAACTTGTGAAAATTGTCAAAAAGTTGATTCTGGATAAAAAGTCTTGCTTTATAGTTCTCAACTACATTTATTTCCTAGAAAGCTAAGATCAAGATGGAGCGATTCATTTAGTGTGAAACATATGTATACTATAAAGCCTTTAATATCAAGAATCTAAAGAATGACAATGTTTTTAAGGTAAATAGATATCGCTTGAAGGTTTACTTCAATAATTTTTCTAGTGAAAATGAATTTGTTGGTTTGAATACTCCTTTAGATAAAGGTTAATTATTTTGTTTTTCTCAAATTGTTTTTGTGTTTCTTTTAGGTGTGACTTTTGTTTTGTTAATATCTCTCACCTTGGTTAAATGATAAATAACAATACTTCGTGGCTCTTAACTTTGTTCTTTTACTTTCCCATGATACCTAGTATCTGGGTATATATTTGTTCAATTCGTTGTTCTTTCTCACTTTTTTAAATCTTTTCTTTAATTTTCATTTGAAAATGGACACCACTTTTACAAATTTGAAAAAGTATTTTCCTGCTTTATCTTAGAATGCGATTATAAAATTTATCATAATAGATGTGCAAGATTGAGGTTGTTAATGAATCATGGAATTCTTAAAGATTTTTGCTAGATGATTGAAGCAAAGGTCTGATTATCAGGTGAGTCTTCCAATCCTTTTATTTCATACATGTCTAGGGCATGTAAAAGCACTTTTGTAAATAAATGTTATGTAAAATGATTGAAAGTCTATCATTGATGTGCCAAATGGATTTGTAATGCACAATGTTGTTATTTAGGAATGATATCTATAAACCATGAAGATAAAATACATTTTTTTAAAGATGACTTGAGTAAAGAGTTTTTAGATGATTTTCTATTAACTCTTGAGACGTATCCTAGTGGAGATGTGCATCGTGTAATTCATGATTTATGACCCTATTTTTATAAAAAAAAACATAATCGACTTAGTCTTGGGAATTTGACTAAAAAAGACCCTATTTATCAATTTTTAAGAAAACTGAATGGGAAGCTTATCCCCAACCTATAGAGGGCGTTTAAGCCATTTTTATATGTAAAACAAAGGAAATATGTGAGCCACAATCACAACTATGATTAAAATCTTAGTTTGTAAAAAATTATATCTTTTAGTTTTATTAATAACATATTATTTTGTTTTGCTATTTTTTATATTTGTTTAAGTATGTTTTAGGTTTGTTAGTATTTGGTATTTCAGGTAATATCTTCTATATTCTATCTTTTTATCTTAGGATAGTAAGGACAATATCTCATTTTGGTTAGGGGGGAAAAGTAGTTGTTGATATTAAAAAAATTAAATGTATTTTTTATTTCATAAACCATTTGCAAAACCGTTGTTACCATGATGATAGAGTATTTTTTACTCTTGAGATGCATCTTGGTAAATATTTTTAAATGATTATTTGCAATATTTGTAACAAGATTTATCACATACTTCTCTTGAAATATTCAGATTTACAAACTCTAGCAGTATTATCAATTGATTCTGCTCTTATACTCATTTAACAAGTATTCTTAAACCTTTATTTTCACAAACACACACTTTAACATATGATTGTGGGTTGTAGATTGGATTAGTATATTATTTAAATCTTTTGTTAAAGGTAACAACAAAGGGAAAGAGATATTATATAATTTGCAAAAAAAAGAAGAAAGAAAAAAAGAAAAAAAAGATTATAAATGTAATGGAATAAATAAATAAAAATATAGATAAGTTTAGCTTCGTAACCTTCCTAACCTAAGTAATTAAGCTTGAAAGGGTGTTTGAACACCTAATACATTAAAGTCAACTGACTTGGGAGCTATTAGCCCCAATGCTTGTTATATGAGTTAAGGAGAAAAGTTAAAGGACATCAAAGATTGCACTATCTACGTATTAGTATCTTCAACCTGAGTTTTAAGCTCATAGGGGTGTCTTAGCACCTAATGCTTTAAGACCAACTGGTCTAGGAATCATTAGCCAAAAACTCATTACATGGGTTAAAGATGCATTGTGTTATATGTATACATATTAAAAAAAAAAAAGATAGCAATCCCAACCCAAGGAAGTTAACCTTAAATATTATAACAAAATATTAGTTTCATCCAAGTAAAGCCCCATAATTATGTGTTGATATATTGAGCATAAAAAAAAGTTTATTAATAGCTTGTTTAATAAATAGAAGCATATACATAAATTTAATAAAAGTTTTTTTATCTGAAACGATTAATGGAAGTTGAATGATGAATGTCTTGCTTTGTGGAACTTACAAATTGTTTTTCTATTTTAATGCTTTGATTACTTCTATTTTAATGTTTTGATTACTAAGGACTAGTAATAAACTGATTGAGAGGTGTGATTAGTACTTAAAATTGTATTTTTATCAAGGTTTTATATCATCATTTTTGCACTTGAAATATCAATAACTCTTTAACTAGTGCAAGTTTTATAATATCATGGCTAGTATTATAAGATACCTTTAATTTATGGTAAATATTCATCTTAATATAGGCCTATCACATAAATAAAATGATTGATTAATGAGTTTAACTACTAAAATTAAAAAGACATAAAAGGCTAAGCTTAGAAAATAGATGGTGGTTTAGTCTAAAATGGAACACTAGTTAGTAATTGAGTCATATCTGGAGCTATAGAACTTTGATTTAGGTTTGCTCTATATGGATGGAAAGCTAAGACATGGACCTAAAACATTCATGATTATCTAAAACTCATTTTTGTTGTTTGGAAGTCCAAATCTTATCATTTAAAGAGAAGTTAGAAATTGTCTTTCAGCCCAAATACTATTCAATGTTCAGTCCATATCTTAAGTTTTAGAAATTCAAATAACCTCAATTTTTTTTATTGAAAAGCTAAGACAATTTCCTAGAACTTTCATGATTTAAGTCTATTCGAATTCTGATCTTAGCAATGACCTTTTTGGTAGATAAGAAGATAAGGATTGTTACAAAGTCAAGAGTTGGTCACCTACTTGACAATTAGTCATCAAATCAATATTTCTCAATTTTTTCCTATAAAAAGAGGCATTTACCATGCATTTAGGCATCTTGATTTTCATAGCAAGATCATGTTCTTGCTCTTTTTTCTATTTTTACGATGCTTAAGTTTTTATTTCATTAATCTCTTATTTATGCTTTTCATTTCCTTTCCTTTCTTTAATGTTTGATACTAATATGTTTTTTTATTTGTTATCTTATTCACTTTTAATATTTTGTTTGTTAAATGGTTAATCTAAATTTATATTGTGTGAGCTTCGTACAACAAACACTTGGCACTTTCATAGTATAAACCATATGGTATAATCGACACTAGTGCTATGAAAGGAACTTAATTTGTTGTTAATATAAGTTATAATCATAAATCTTTGACAACATTTACAAGTACTAGCATTATTTGAATAAGATAACTAATATAATCATATTAACAATTTTTATCTTATTAGAATCTCTTTTATGTGTGGTTTCTAGTTAAGTAATAAGAGTTTATACTATACTTGTTTGAAATATCATTATAGATCCTCTAACATTAACAATTTTTTTTATCATTGTTTAATCCTTATAATAATCTTCCAATCTCAAAGTCTTCTTTAACTTACTACTACTATTGTTGTTGTTCTTCTTCTTGTTATTTATAATTTATATAGTTAACCTCTTTATAGTTCGACCCTAGTTTTGCTGAGTTATTTATTACTTTGACACTTCTATGCTTAGAAGAAGATATCAATCTTTTAGTTGTGTCACCTCATTTCAAGTGTGCCTTTAAGCCCTCACACCTTAGGTTGTGTGTTTTTTAACCTTACCTTCTTTTTTAAGTGCACCTTCAAGCCTTTGACCACCTTGGGAAGTGTGTTTTCTTACCTTATCTCCTTTCAAGTTTGCCTTTGAGCCCTCAACCTCAAGTAGTATGTTTTCTAACCCTACCTCCTTTTTAGTGCACCTTAGAGCTCTCAACTACTTTGGGTAGTGTGTTTTCTAACCATACCTCCTTTTAAGTGCATTTGTGAGCTCTTGACTACCTTAGGTAGTGCATTTTCTAATGTTATCTTTTTTTAGTATGCCTTCGAGCCCTTACCGCTTGGTAGGGGTGATTATTTTTTGTTTAGTTTGATTTTTATTAAAAAAAAAGGTAACCGAACCAAAGTTATTATTCGAGAAAACCAAAACTGAACCGAAACTAGTTCAAACTGATTAGTTTCAGTTTGATTTGGTTTAAGAAACAAAACTAGTTTAAACTGGTTTGACTTGATTTTTTTGGTTTGGCTTGGTTTTTTCTAGTTTGGCTCTGTTTTTCTAGTTTGGCTGGTTTTTTAGTTTGACTCAGTTTTTTTACTATTTTTTTGTTTGGGTTCAGTTTGTTTTTTTATTTATTTTAGGCTTATCAAACCAAAATCGAATCAAACCGGTGGGTTTATTCAAAATCTTAATATGTTTAATCAGTTTTTTTTCATGGTTTGGTATTTTTAATTATTTTTTCTGGTTTTCTTGGTTTAATCAGTTTTTTAGTTTTTTTTCTCACCCCTACCCTTCGAGTAGTGCATTTTCTAAACATACCTCCTTTTCTAGTGCATCTTTAAGTCCTCATCTCTCGTGTAGTGTGTTTTCTAACCCCACTTCATTTTAAGTGTGCCTTTCAGCCTTTATTCCTTTTCAAGCCCTATCTTTTTATCAAACACTCCTTTGAGCTTCATCTTTTGAATAGTGTGCCTCTGAGCCCTATCATGTCTTCGCTTCAAGACATTTCATTTTTTTTGCATGGGCATGTCACCCATTATAATTAGACCTCTTTAAAAACTCTTTTTATCTTCTATTTTTGCTGGTTACCCATTATGATGAAATCAATTTGATAAATCTTCATATTTCTCACCATTTTAAAAAATCTCAGCATTTTTCATCATTTTGAAAACTTTTTTCATTTTCCACTTGGGCAAATTGCCCATTATAACAAGACCACTTTGAAATTTTTTTGTATTTTTCACATCTTTGAAAAATCTTTATGTTTTTCACCTAGGCATGTTGCCTATTACAACAAGACCATTTTAAAAAATCTTTGATCACCTCAAAGAGGTAGTTAGCCTAGAAGCTAGGAAGAAAAGAACCTATGAAAGCAAGAAGGAAGTTCAAAAAGAGGTAAGTATAGTTATTTCATTGAATGAAGGGGAAAACATGAAGACAAGATCGCCAAGGAATGTTGATCAAGGTTTGAAGAAGCTTACTTCAAGTGAGGTTTAGAGATCGGATTGATAAAAAGGAGCTTACAAAAAAGTCAAAGGGAAAAAGAGAAGTTTCTTAATCGCGAAAAGACATATTGCTTTGCTTAAGCTCTGAAGCATCTTTCCTTTCTATAAAGCTAGTAGCCGAAGTAAGGGCATCAAATCCTTTGCCAATTGCCTTTAGGTTTTTCACCTCTTTGAATAATCTTTGCATTTTTTAACTAAGTAGGTCACCTATTACAATTTTATCACTTCAAAATCTTTGAATTTTCAAAAGAAATTTTCCAGTTTTTACTCTGAATGCACTTTTTAGCCCTCAAAAGGAATCATAATTTTTAATATGATGA
The DNA here is from genome assembly GCA_015708895.1 of Populus ilicifolia. Taxonomy (NCBI): domain Eukaryota; kingdom Viridiplantae; phylum Streptophyta; class Magnoliopsida; order Malpighiales; family Salicaceae; genus Populus; species Populus ilicifolia. The sequence goes on along the minus strand of SRLM01001179.1, from coordinate 51,012 downwards.
GTCCATCATCTCTCATTCTTCTTTTTCTTTTTTACAATGCTTACTACCTAAAGTCACTTACGAGACTTTCTATCGTAAGCTTTATAAAGAGAGGGCAACTATCATAATCCAATTCTAAGTTATTTCCCACAAATCACATTCTTTTTCAGGAAAAAATGGCAACATAGAGAAAGCAAGCTGGGGAATCAAAATGTAATTTCAAAGGAAATTGAAGGATATAATTGAAGGTCAAATTAAATGATTATTGGATAACTTTGCATAAACATTAAGTCTAAGGACATAATTAAATTTTTAATAGGTCAATTTGATTTAATCATGGGCCAAATTAGATTTTAATTATGTTTAAGAATTAAATTGGGTCCAATTGAAGGATATAATTAAGTGTAAGGACTTAATTATACTTAAATGGGTCAAATTAGTTTTATATGGGGCTTAATTGGTGAAAAATTAAGTTTAGAAGGTTGATTTGGGTTTAATTAAAAAGATTAGAATTTTAAAAGATCAAATTTAATTTTTACCAAGTTAATTGATTAATATCAGGGGCGAAACGACAAGAAAATTAAAGTTTTTGAGTCAATTAATGGTCAAATAGGCAAAATTCACAGTTAAGGAACAATCTACAAAAGGTGTCAAACTATAGGGGCTTAATCGACAAAAAATAGGGGTACAATTGAAGAAATTAAAGTTTAATAGTCAATTATGGGTTCAATTGAATAAATCTGAAACTAAAGACCATATTGTAAAAGGCGTATAAATCCAGGGGCTTAAACAGTTCAGGGTTTAATTGTATTAAATCAAATGTTTAGGGTCAATTAAGAGTTCTATTGAAAAAGAATTGAAAGCTAGAGGACTACATTGAACTTTGCAAAACCCCTAATTTAACCTTAAAAAGAACATTTTTATGATTTTCATTTTTCTAGAAAAAAAAGAACTAGATGATGCGTTGCCTAATTACTATTCATTGTCCTTTTCTTTTACTCGAAAAAGTTGCTCATGTCACCTACTTTGCAAGTGCATTTAATATATCTAACACCAATAAAATTTGATAAATTTTACACGTAAATGATCACCTATAATTTTTCTGTAACATAATGTGAACCATTCAGGCTGAATGATAATAAGATGACACCGACCTAAATAGGCCAACTTAGGTAGCCTTTTCCTCCAGATTTCATAACTCATGATGCACACTTTAAGCCAATAGTTGAGATCCTTCCAACTAAATTAAAGGTTAAAAATTTTTTTATGTGTAGACAAAATTACCCTTTTTGATACCTTATAAATAGGGGTGGACATCATGCCCTAGAGGAGAAGAACATCTTATCTAAAGTAAGCTAAAAAATCAACCTCTTCGTAGTTTTTGCCACCTTCTCTCTTTCACTCTTCGCCATCCCAACAACCAACTGCGGCCACCACTACTCTCACTAGCATCTTTTCCATCCCAAACAGATTTGGACAGATTTGGACTTCTCCGTTGTTGCTAATATTTGAACTTTCAAACAGTAGAATTGACTTTTGCCTCCAATGAATGTTTTAGACCTATATCTTAACTTTTCATCCATATAAAGCAGAACCAAATCCAAGTTCTACAACTCTAGATATGACCCAAAAACTTAATAGTGTTCTGGTTTGGACTAAACCAATATCTCTTTTCTAAGTTTTACCCTCTCTTTGTCTTCTCCTCAATTTAAGTAGTTGAACTTATCATTCAATCCGTTGATTTATGTGGTGCTTCTACGTTTAAGATGAACATGTACCATAAATTAAAGGTATCTTATAGTATCAGACTTGTTATTATAAAGTTATTAATACTTCAACTGCAAAATACTAATATAAAACCTTGATAAAAATAGACTTTTAAGTACTAATCATAAGTTGCACTATTTATTTATATGGTTATTATTAAGGTGCTGTTGTGTTTTCTAATCATTGGTCTGTTTACTGATGAAAGTTGGTCTACTCGAGTAGAGGGAACCATCACTTTTTAGGTCAAGCTTAGTCATTTTAGAGCCAAAACATATTTTTGCATATTTCTTTTAATACCAAGAATACATCTTATGTATAAATTCATAATCCTTGATATCAAAATAAACAAATTAATTTTTTAGTATTTTTAAAATTTAAGCTAAGTCTTTATGGCTTTAATAATTGACATGATAAAAAAATTGATGTCTTCTCCCAAGTGCAGGAGTGTCGAAGTAATAAATAACTTGGCAAGATCAGGGTTAAACCACAAGGAGGTTAATTGTATAAATTATAAACAATAATAATACAACAACAACAACAATATTAATAGAAGAAGAAGAAGAAAAAAAGAAGTTGATAAGAACTTTAAGATGAAAGATCAATATAAGGATTAAACAATGATAACAACAAATGTCAAGGTTAAAGTATCCACTAATGGTATTTTAAGCAAGTATAGTATAAACTTTGATATGGTAAATACCTCCTTATTTTCTTATCTAAATAAAACATCACTAATAACATCAAAGTTTAAACTACTTATACTCATAAAAGTTCTAGGAAATTATCTCAATTTTTCAAAAAAAAAATAAGGTGATTTGAACTTTTAGAACTCGAGATATGGGCTAAATACTTAACAGTGTCTGAGTTGTGAGATAGATTCACACTCCTTTGTTGTTGCTACAATTTAGACTTGAAAACAACCTTTTTAAATCCAAATCTCCACATGAAAGTGTAAGCCTTTATCTTAACTTTCATATGTATAAAATGGACCTAAATGCAAATCTACAGCTCTAGATATGATCCAATTACCGAACAATGTTCTAGTTTAGACTACACCAACATCTCTTTTTTAAGTTTGACCCTCTCTTTATCCTTTCAATTTCAGTACTTAAACTTATCAATCAATCCTTTTATTTATGTGATAAGCCTACATTTAAGATGAATATCTACCATAAATTAAAGATATCTTATATTATTAGATGTGTTATTATAATACATGTTTTAGTTAAGGAGTTAGTGATACTTCAAGTGCAAAATAATGATATAAAACCTTGATAAAAATGCACTTTTAATTACTAATCAATAAACTCGTTATTAAATCCATGATGCATACAAAAATATAAAAAATAATTTTTTATTTTTTGGGTATGCTATATCATGAAATGTTTTTCTATATATTTTTCTTTATTTTTATTTTTTTTACTAAAAATATAAATATATTTTTTAAGAAAAACTTGGCCTATGCAATTTTAAAATATTTAAATATGTTTTAAAATAAATATTTTTATTTTTTTTATTAATTTTTAAGGAAAAATGGTTTATTTAATCCTAGAAAAGTATTTTGATTGTAGGTTGCAATCCTAAATATTAAATATGAGATGGTAAAAATACATGAGAGATCCAAAAAAATTGCAAAATCATCCTTTGAAAACTTTAGATTGAAATAATTAAAAACAAAGGGTTATGTTTGGCAAAACACAAAAAAAGAAAAAAGATGTCAAAAATAAGTTAAGATGTGTTTGTTAAACACGTCTTTAGCTAAAAAACACTAATTTAAAAATTATTTAAAGGACATGTTTTCTAAACATGTCTTCAGGATCGAAAAAAGTATTTTTTCTTTAGCAAGTTTTTATTTGGCCAATCATGGCCATAACTCTTAAAAGTCATGGCCCAAAAATATAGGTTGGGCTTCCTAACCTAGCCCAAGCCCAAAAACAAAATTCAAATTTAGAAATGAAAGACTAAAGATAAAAGGGGGGCGTTTTGCTTGAATTTTGCCAATAACATGAAGAACATTCATATGAACTCTGAAATTGAATTGAATCTACAAACTAGATTTCATCATATCATGGACAAAGGAAGAAGCAACATGAAAGATTGAAGCAGAATGGTGTATTGAAATGGAGGAAAATTCTTTAAGTTTCATGAATTGAGTTTTATAGTCTTTATCCCAAACCTAACATGAAAAAATTCTAAAGATCGATTGATCCAATGTAAGCCTTAAATGGATAAGATAAGCGTAGAGAAAGATTATTTATGAGTCTATGCTTTAATTGAAGCGCACAAGACAAATCAACACAATAGATTGTAGGAAATTGAAAAGAGCAACTCATGAACATTCAAACTAAACCTAGAAAAACCTAGATGCTACCTAAAAACTAACTTAAAAATCCAAAATAAAGACCTTAACCTATCTAACCTACTTTATAAATGCTTATGCTAACTAACTAAAACTTTTTAAAACTAAAAGAAAATGGATAAAAGAAATAAGCTAAAAATTCGACTATGTTATTAATAGGAATCCAGAAGTGCATTCCTAAAGATCATTGAACATTGTAACATCAGTTTTAAGATTTGTTTATCATCAATTTTAACATACATAAAAGCTTGATTTAGCCCAAGTTTATGTCGAAGAAAAAAAATTAAAATCATAGTCTAGGCAAATCAAACATTAACACATTAAATCACAACAAATCCAATTGATCAATTGGAACTTCAAAACATCAAAATTGACATTTAATCATACTAAAAAATAAAAAAAATCATCACAATATGTGCTTTTAATGGGAGAAATTAATTTATTACAGATTTAATTGGTGAAAAATTAAGTTTAGAAGCTAATTTGGGCTTAATCAAGAATATTAGAATTTTAAAGGACCAAACTTAATTTTTACGAAGTCAATTGATTGAAATTAGAGATAAAATTGCAAGAAAAACATAAGAATAGGTAGAGAAGGGTTTTGGTTCATACCTTATGATTTTCAATAGCTTTAGGAAGGGATTTGGTAATCTATTCTTCTTTTTTTCTCTGATTTCTTCCTTCCCTCACTTGCTATCCATTTGACCCTCTAGGCTCTTCTTTTACCCTTATTTTTTTTTTACCTCACCTAACTCACTTCTCACTCAACTTTCAAGGAAGATGGCATGAAGGCTGCTTGGGTTTAGTTTTTCCTCTTTAAAAAGGAATGGTTGTGTTGTAGTAATGGTTGTTGCTAGTTCTAATGTCTAGGCTCCTTCCTCCTCTATGTTTCAGTCACTAGTCTTTCCCTCTAATCTCTCCTCACTCAACTCTTAAGAAAGATGCACATGCACCAAGTCAATTGCAATTTTCTCTTTGGGAGGGAGAGAGGGATGATTCCAACAAATTACAGCTGGACTTTAACGCTGGACTTTAAAGAGGGAAAGGTCACCTTCTCTCTCCCCTTTGTATTTATACCCCTTCTTAAATGAGATGGGGTGTTTGGTTATTGGTTATTTTGGTTTCCTATCCTTTCATTAGGTTATCTTAGGCTGGTAATATCCTATATAATCCCCCTAAAATAGGTCGATTCCTCCCCTATCGATTTCTTTAAAATAGGCTGACTTGTTTTCTCCATTTCCTTCCTAGCGTAAGCTAGCTTAACATTCTATTTTGTTTGGTTTTACAATTACAATGCAATCTAATGATGTTTTGATTGGGCAAGTATTTATCGATAATGGTTCTGCACTAAATATATTGCCAAGACACATATTGAAAGAAATGTTTGTTAATGAGTCGCACATGAAACCTAGTACTATGATGGCAAAAGCATATGATGGCTCGCTATGAAAAATAATTAGGACCTTGGATGTGGAATTGTATGTGGGCTATAAATGTTCCTAGATTGCAGGTGATGAACATTCATCCATCCTGCAACATATTATTAGGAAGATCATGGATCCATATGACTAGAGCGGTAGCTTCCTCACTACACTAAAGTCTGAAATATATTATGAATGGAATGTTGATAACTATTAAAGCCAAAGAGACAATTTTCATGATAAAAAAATGTGGTTGTGTTGTTCATTAAGGTGGAAGATTATAGAGATGAGAACATTTATGCATTTAAAATCATGAATTTTGAATGGGTTTCTAAAGGTACGATGTCGAGAAGGCTGAAAATTTTAAAAGTTACAAGGATGCCTATCGACTGCTTTTTTAAGAATGAGATTCTTTTCTAATATGATTGTTGAACAGGATACTTGAGCGGGTCAATGTGATGAAATTGTAATGTGCATACCGAAGATTTGGGATTGGATATAAGTTTAAGAAAGATGACTATAAGTGGACCACCAAGATCAAAAGGGAAGTAAGAATGACAAAGATTGAAGAACGCAAACCTCAGGAGGAGGAACTCATTATCACACTATTTTAAACAACTTTTCCAAAGTCTGTAGAGGTGAGTGGACCAGCATATAGATTTTCACATTAGTACTTTGGAAAATTTAAGTTAAGAAATAAATTAAAGGAATGGAGGATAAAATAGAAGACAAAATTATACAGCAGTTTTTTATCTATACGATCGGTGAGGTCCTTGTAAAAGCTTTTATAAAGAAGTTAACTGAAGGAGAAATAAACTACAATAAGAATATGAAGCCTACTCTTCTTGTGTTTGAAAAGTAATTGCTTTTGTTTGATCATGTCTGCAAAAGTGTTATTTTAACTTGTTTTAGTCTTATGTATAAATTAACTCATAATATCACAAGATTTTTTTTATCAAATGAGCCCTTTTATTTTTTAATAAGATCATTAATTTTCTTGTGTTAATGATGTTTCTTCATTCTTTTGTTTCATGTAAATAACACGTTTACACAAACAAACCTTACACTTTTAGGAATCCTAAAAATTCCATCAATTAACTGACCCACTATACTAAGAATAATTGGTCAAACTTTGATAATATTATTGCAATGGGTGATGAAGATTGGAAAGAAGAGGACATGAAAGAGTTTACTAGGTTAGTGGAAAAGTATGAGAAAACTTAAATACTTGTTAGTGAAAAGCTAGAAATCATAAATTTAGGAACTGAGCAAGAAAATAAAGAATTAAAGATTGATACCCTTATTATAGTCGAGGAATGAGATAGGCTAATCTCTCTGCTACATGAATATGTAGATGTTTTCGCTTAGACTTATGTGGATATGCTTGGTTTGGACATAGACATAGTGGTACACAAGATTTCTTTGGTAGAAGATATTAAACCAGTTAAATAAAAGACCAGGCAAATGATCTTGGATATGTTGCTCAAAATAAAGACAGATATATAAATAGTGGGATGCAAGATTTCTTGATGTGGTCCACTATCTTTAATGGGTAGCTAATGTGGTTGTAGTTCTTAAAAAGAATGACAAGATCTAAATGTGTGTGGATTATGAAGACTTGAATAAAGTAAGCCCGAAGGATGACTTTTCTCTACCTCATATAGACATCTTGGTTGATAATGTTGTGAAAAGTGTCACATATTGACACGACAAAGAGATTGATGTCTTCTCCCAAGTGCAGGAGTGTCGAAGTAATAAATAACCCGGCAAGACCGGGGTCGAACCACAGGGAGGTTATTGTACAAATTATAAATAACAATAATACAATAATAACAATAACAACAATAATAATGATAATGATAATAATAGTAGTAGCAGAAGTAGTAGAGAAAGAGAAGAAGAAGAAGATGATGATGATGATGAGATATTAAAGTAAGGATTAACAATGATAATAACAAATGTCAAGGTTAGAGGTTCCACTAATGGTGTGTCAAACAAGTATAGTATAAATTCTTATTGTTCAGTTGGAAACCACACATAAAGGAGGTTCCAATCAGATTATAGATTGTTAACATGATTACATTAATCATCTTATTCAATTAATGCTAATACTTGTAAATTTCGTCAAGCATTCATGATTATAACTTATGTTAACAACAAATCAAGTTCCTTTCATAGCTCAGGTGTCGGTTATACCATACAGTATGGGCTATGAAAGTGCCAAGCATTTGTTGTACCAATTGTTATACAACATAAATCAAGATTAATCATTTAACAAGCAAAGTATTAAAGAGTGAACAAGATAACAAATATAAAACATGTTAGTATTAAACATTAAAGTCCATATTAAGTTTATACCATACTTATTCTTACACCATTAGTGTAACCTTTTCACCTTGACATAATTAACTTAGCTAGACATAATGAAAGAAAGAAAAATAGATAAACAAAATAAGAACATAAAAGTTAACTAAAGAAAGGAAAGGAAATGAAAGGCATAAACTTGATATTAATGAAAACAAAGCATAAAGAATACAAAGAGAGAAAACAAGAGCATGATCTTGATCTAGAAACCAAGATGCCTAAATGCATGGCAAATGCCTCCTTCTATAAGCCAAAATTGGGAACTATTGATTTGATGACTAATTGATGAGTAGATGGCCAACCCTTGACTTGGTGACAATCCTTATCTTCTCTTGTCTGCCCAAAACGTCATTGATGACGTCAAAATTAGAGCCACTTGAAAACATGAAAGTTCTAGGCAATTGTCTCAGCTTTCTTGTGTAAAACATTCAGCTCATTTCGACTTCTAGAACTCCAGATATGGCCAAAATACTGAACAGTGCTCGGGCTGGAGGACAGATTCGGGCTTCTTTGTTGTTGCAATAATTTGGACTTGAAAATGGCCTTTTTAGATCTTGGGCTCCATATGAAAGTTGTAGGCCTATGTCTTACCTTTCCATCCATATAAAATAGACCTAAATCTAAGATCTATACCTCCAGATATGACCCGATTACCGAACAATGTTCCGGTTTGGATTGCACCGACATCTCTTTTCTAAGCTTGATCATCTCTTTGCCTTTGCAATTGAAGTTCTTAAAGTCATCAATCAATCCTTTCATTTATGTGATAGGCCTGCATTTAAAATGAACATTTACCACAAATTAAAGGTATCTTATATTATTAGATAGATTATTATAAAACATACTTTAGTTAAGTAGTTATTGATACTTTAAGTGCAAAATGATGATAAAACCATGATAAAATTGCACTTTTGAGTACTAATCACATATTCATTCATGGATGGGTTTTAAAGTTATAATTAGATTAGAATGACAAAATAAGACAAAGAGAAAACTACCTTTGTCATACCATAGGGAACCTTTTGTTATAAAGTAATATCATTTAAATTAAAAAAATGTCAGTGTCACGCATCAAAAAGCAATGGTCACTTTGTTCCATAATATGGTGCATTAAGAAGTGGAAGTCTATATAAATGATATATTTGCCAAATCAAAGAAAGAAAAAGATCACATGCAAGTATTGAAGAAATTATTTGAGAGTCTATAAAAATAACAATTAAGATTAAATCCTGAAATGCTTATTTCGGGTAAGAATTAGAAAACAACTTGAATTTGTAGTAAAAAGTTGATTTAGATAATACAAAGGCTATCTAGGACATGTTGATGCCTAAAATGGATAAACAAGGAGTTTTCTTGGGTGTTTAAACTATATAGCTTAGTTAATAGATAATGATAACATGCAAGCCAATTTTATGTTTATTTAGAAAGGAAACTCCTAGAATATGGGACAATGATTGCCAATAGACCTTTAAAAAGATAAGAAAAAAGATATTTGTAAAACTCATCATTAATAATTCCTCTTACACTAAAAAGACCTTTAATCTTATATTTGACAATGACATAAACAACTATAGGATGCGTGTTAAGGCAATATAATGAGTTAGGGAAGAAAGAACAAGTTATCTACTACATAAATAAAAATTTCAATAATTGTGAATCATAATATATAATAATCAAGAGGCTATATTATGCCTTGGGGTGGAGCATCAATATATGCTATATACTACACAACCTAATTCATCTTAAAATTGAATCCATACAAGTATATTTATGAAAAGCCTTACCTGTCAAGTAGGATAGCAAGGTGGCAAGTGTTATTGGTAGAAAATGACATTGTTTTTATGACAAGGAAAGTTGTAAAAGGGAGTGTGATTGCCAACCATCTTACAGATCATATTATAGAAGATTATGAGCCATTGAATTTCAACCTTCCTAATAAGAAAGTGTGACAGTTAACAATGACAATGAGATGAATGACTGGTGGACCTCATACTTTAATGGGGTAGTGAATGTATCAAGAAATGGGGTTGGAGCAATAATAATTTTCCCTGAAAAGTAGCAATATCTTTTTTTTTTATATAAGGTTATAGTTTGAACACACCAATAACGTGATTGGGTATGAAGCCTGCATCATTGATCTAGAAGTTGCTTTAGAACACAAAGTTAGGAAGCTTAAGGTATATGAGGATTCCTCATTAATCATTTGTGAGGTAAAAAGGAAGTGACAAATCAAGGATGAGAAGTTAAAGCCATATCAGAATTATCTCTTAAAGCTTGAGGTATATGAGGATTCCTTATTAATCATTTTTCGGTAGAAAGGGAGTGACAAACCAAGGATGAGAGTTAAAGCCATATCAAAATTATCTCTTGAAATTAACTAGCAAATTTAAAGAGATAAAATTCATCCATATGAGTAAGGATAAGAATCAATTTGCTAATGCCTTAGCGACCTTAACCTCAATAAAAAAAATGTTAATAAAGGTATGTAAATGATTAGTACTTAAAAGTGTATTTTTATCAAGGTTTTATATAATCATTTTATACTTGAAGTATCAATAACTCCTTAACTAAAATATATTTTATAATAACATATCTAATAATATAAGATACCTAAATTTATGGTAAATGTTCATTTTAAATGCAGGTCTATCACATAACTGAAAGGAATGATTGATGAGTTTAAGTACTGAAATTAGAGGACAAAGAGATAGTCAAATGTAGAAAAGAGATGCTAGTACAGTCTAAACCGGAAAACTCTTTGGTAATTGGGTCATATCTAAAGCTATAGATCTTGAATTTAGGTCTACTTTATATGGATGGAAAGGTAAGACATAGGCCTATAAATTTCATGTGTAGGTCTGGTTTTAAGAAAGGCTGTTTTCCAGTCTTAGTTAACTTTTATCTTATTTATATTCTTAATATCGAGTTTATGTCTTCCATTTCCTTTCCTTTACTTAGTTAACTTTTATCTTATTTATATTCTTTTTTTTTTCATTATGTTTAGATAAGTTTATTATGTTAGGTGACTAATGATATGAGACTATGTATAGTGTAAACTCAACATGGATCTTAATGTTTGATACTGATATGTTTTGCATTTGTTATCTTATTTATTTTTAATAACTCTTGGTACAACAAATACTTGGCACATTCATAGCTCATATTGTATGGTATAACCGACATCTAAGCTATAAAAGAAACTTGACTTGTTGTTATCATAAGTTATAATCATGAATGTCTCACAACATTTACAAATATTAGTTCGAATAAGATAACTAATGTAATCATATTAACAATTTATAATATAATTGGAACCTCTTTTGTGTGTGGTTTCCAATTGAATTATAAGAGTTTATATTATACTTATTTGACATTCCATTAGTGGATCCTCTAATCTTGATATTTGTTGTTATTATTGTTTAATCCTTACATTAATCTTCCATCCCAAAGCTCTCATATTTATTATTATTATTATTTAGTATTATCATTTTTATTATTATGGATTTGTTGTTGTTGTGCTATTGTTATGCATAATTTATACAACTAACTTTCATATGGTTCAACCCCAAACTTATTAAGTTAATTATTACTTCAACACTTCTACACTTGGAAGAAGACATCAATCTTTTAGTCATGTCGGTACCAGTAGTGGAACAATGTTGCTACCAAATTATGGTGTCCCAGCAAATCAATTTGTTAGCAATTTTGTGTTTCAGTAAATCAATTAGTTGATAAGTTTATATTACAACAAACTAGTTTGCTATCAAGATATACTTCAGCGAATCAATTCGTTGATGAGTTATGTTGCAACGAATTAGTTTGTTAATGAATCTATGTTTCAGCAAACCCTAAAAAAAAGAAACTTCAAGAGGAGACCATTACCAGAAACTCTAAAAGAGAGAAACATAAAAAAAAGGGGGCGACGAACCCTATACCAGCCGCCACCCCCCTTAACCCTTTTTCTCCCTAGTCTCCTTTGACTTTGCTTTCAGCAGCCACACGCTTAGGTAAGTTTCCTTCCTTTCTTACTAAAATAATTAATCGGTTACTGTATTTGCTACTGGTATGCTTGCCAAGCATAATTTTATGTCTTAGCCATAATTTTTATGCATATTCTAATTTGATATATGAACAAACGAACCCTTTTTTTTCAATAACATAAAATTTCAAAAATATTTGGGGCCTTTATTGATTTCTTTGTGGACCCCTTACACCTTTTTTTTCTTGTGTTTGTATTTTTTTATAGATGTGCTCAATTTGTGGACTATTACTATTAAATGCAAATATGTTGTGCAATGTTTTTTTTTAACTTTCATCTAAAAAGGGAAAATAATAACAAAAGATAAAGAAGAAAAAAAAGGACATAATAGGTTTCTTCTTCAAATTCATTTTTACAAAAATATTCACTGATGGTAGAGTCAAAAGTATTGTATTTTTGGTTTTGTGCAATATTTATCAATGCCAGAGTTGGAAATATTCGTAGGAATTGTTCACTAACGCTAGAGTCAGGAACATGAAAGGAAGAATAAAAAGAAAAAAAAATTCTTAGCAATTTTAGATAAAACCAGTAATGCAACCTACCTTATGTAAGACACTTAAAGGGTGGTAACATCTTTTCTTTTGTATAACTAGTCTCGTATCATAGAATATCTATTGACTAGTTAGGATTCCTAGTGACTATAATACTAGGTGGTGACTCCTTGAACAAGACATTTTCCCCTAAAAGAACAAGATGCCAGATATATGTTCCTTTTCAAATCAAAATAATTTTTAATCGGTCGCCGTGATGTTTTTTTTATTGCTAAATAGTTTTTGTCATACCGTTTTTTTCCTTATTGTGGTTATGTTGAGTTTATATGTTTTATTTGTTTTTGCTCTTTTTATTGTTTTAACATGCATAATTATTCATGTTTATCATGCATGTATATTGGATATGGATCTAAGGTCATCATCATTTATCTCATTTTTTACGTGTGGTATCAACTTTAAAATAAATGGAGGAGTAATGGCACTCTAATGGCTTTAGCCTGGGTAAGGCTCGCGAAGCTATCCAACTCTCACATGATTGTTTGCTCAATAGTGGTTGATATGCCGAACTAATATTACTTAGGGCCTCTATCTTCATGCTACTTGTAAACCTCATATCAACCTTTCGAGGGCGATCATTGAGCATGTGAAAGACCTTTGAGACTATATAGCAAAATTACTCTGAAGCATTTAATGATTAGAACCTATCTTTTAGGTTGATCCCTGCATAACTTTACTGAGATAAAGCTTAAACATATAAGCATCATCATTATTACAAGGCTTCTGGGTGACATAATGACTGTTATTCCTAAGATAACAATTGTTGAGCATGGATTTAAGTCTGAATCCTTGCAAATGACTGAGGGAGACTAGCCTAGACTGGATGTCGGTGAGATACCACTACTCAAAGATATTAGATGCTTAGTGAAAGACACCAAGAATGTGGTTGAAATCTCAGATGATCAAACGTCTAAACAGATCTCCTCTCAGCATTGCAATGAATATTGAATTCGGATCTAACCACACATTTAAAGAATAACGATCGTTATGTCACCCCCTAGAAGACGAATTCATACCCAATATGTTGTATTCATCTTCATGCATGTTTGAAAATACAATTATAACCTGTCATAATACTGTACTCCAGGTGAAATATAGGTCCCCCATTAAAACACACTTATAACACTTGACTGCGGGGAAAAAAAAGACAAATGGAAAATGAAGAAAAAAGCCCAGTTGGAAGCCTAACATCGAAAAGAGATGGAAAGTCTTAGAGAAGAAGTCATAAACCTTACTAGCCTACTCAAACAGGCCTTGATATCTAAACCTGAAGAAGCAAAATCTACAGCTTAGCATAAACCTATGCTCATAAGTCCACAGAATCTGGGGGCAAATGAGGTATCTTAGTAGGCTATGTATTCCCAATTTTCTCAACCAGCATATCTCATAAGAATGTCATCTACCATTGACCTTACAATAAAGGAATATCAAAAGAACAAGATAGTAAAAGAAGATGGCTTGGATAAATGGGTTGCCCTGAAACAAAGGCTGAGGGCATTTGAGGGAACTAGCTTACATGACCATATAAAAGTTGCTGAGATGTGTTTGGTACCTAACGTAGTCATTCCTAGAAAGTTTAGGGTGCCATAATTCATCAAATATATAGGAATTTAATGCCCTGTAACTCATCTTAAGGCATACTGGAACAAAATAACTGAGATAGTCTATGATGAGAAACTGTTGATTCACTTCTTTCAAGACAGTTTGAGTGACATTGTCTTTATTTGGTATATGCAGTTGGATAATACCAAAGTAAAAATGTGGAAGGACTTAGTTAATGCCTTCATTAGGCAATATAAGTTCAATATAGATGTGGGCCTTAATAGGTCAAGCTTATAAGATATGAAAAAAGACAATAAGGAGTCCATAAGAGAATACACTCAAAAAGTGGCATGAGATTGCCACACAAGTTAATCCTCCTTTATTGGAAAAGGAGATGATCAATTTGTTTGTCAACACTTTTAAGGCCTTGTACTTTGAATACCTAGTTCAAAGCCTTGCACAATATTTTTTTTTTACGTGGTTGTTATAGTTTAAATGATCGAACAAGCTATCCATTTTGGAAGGGTTGCTGACTCAATTAAGAAGAAAATGTTTCACTAAAAAGAAAAAAGAAACTGAGGTTCACAATGTGAAATGTGATTACAAAAACTAGAGAAAGAGCTACCAAAACAAAGACATCTAAAAGACAAAGCTACAGTGTCACTAAGCCAAGACTAATCTATGTGTGACCTTAACTGACTATTGGAAAGGTGCCCCTATCAAGGAATTCAAAGGAGAGAGATGGTTGGAAGATTCCAAAAATTCTAATCGATGATTACTAAGTATTTATCCCTTTTATGTGTAACATTGCTAGTATAAGTCTTTGTTTTTTTCCTTTAATTGTGTCTTCACAACAAAAATATCCTGAAAGGGGTTCCCTCTAAGAACTCTCAAATACACTTTTGAAGCCTCGTATGACCTTATAGATGCAATTCATCTCTTTTACCAAAATCAGTTTCCCTATTTAAGTTTTGAAAAATTGAACTTGCATTTTGATTTCAAAAATAATTTGGTGTTTATTTAAAATAATATTTATGAAATTCTACATATAGAATGACACATGAATCAAGTAACTTCTTCATTAAGGTGACTAAACTCTAAACCAAAATGCACTAATGGAAGATGAACTATCATCCTCACACTATGACTCTTGAGACATGTTGTTTTAAATGTATGAATAATGGTAAGTAATGAATTCATTGCTCATAGACTCACGAAATGCATCTCTTTGCAAAGACCAAATCATTATATTGGATGAGACCAAAAATTATTGATCTTAATTGCTTGCCTTTGAAATGAGAAAAGACTATCTTTGTTATTCCTTTCACATTCTAAAAAGTATATCCCTTGTAGTCCCTTTTTTATCCTGGATAATTGTTTTTTCATGAAAAGAAAACCCGACTAGGATTATAGCCCATACTAGGGGGCAAGTGAAAATTTCAAGAAAAAAGATGAAAAAAAACCCATGAGAAAACCGAAAAGGCAAAAGAGCCCAAGAAACTCAATGACTAAAGGGCATGCTCAAATCACAAGAAAGAGTGATAACCATGATATAGTGAGGATGCCCTAGCACAATAATAAAAAAACAAATAAAAAAAGATCGACAAAAGAAAAGATGAACGACACAAAAAGTCAAATTGCTGGTAGTGATCCTCGGTCTTTGAAATCTTGAAACACTTTTTGAGCCTTATAATCTTTTCTTTCATAATCAAAAACCTCAGCCTACATTACATGCCTGTAGAAGTCTTGTCTAATTAAGTAAGCAAGCAACGTGGGTTAATAAGCAATGCTTTCAAAATGCAAAGAGTGCTTCTTTATTAGAGTCATGACATTGAGAACAAGTTATTTATTATTATTCGTGGTAATAAAATAAGTATTTAAAAAGAGATAGTTTTTCTCAAACAAAAACTCGAGTTGTTTCTCAAGCCCTTCATTTTGGAAACCTATAAGAAACAGAAGGTCGCCTCATGATATACTTTCACCAAAGACAATATCGCTAAACACAAGAGAAAATAATCTTTTTTCCAAGAAAAAAAACATGGAGTTGCAAGAATTCAAGAGCAAATTGTTTCGGACTTTACATCAAAACAATTTTTGTTTTCAAAATTCAAGATCAGGATTTCAAGATTCATTTTGAATAAATATTCCTTCACCAAACTAGAAAAGGAGAGAAATGAGAGAATGGTCACTTAAAACCATTATTTGTTTGAGTCGTTGACAGAATACACTTAGAGGCAATGACCAATACAAGGGGGTAACATTGTTTTTAAAAGAAAAATCGATCCCTTCTAGATAAAAAGAAAAAAAAAAGAAAAAAAAAGGAGGAACATTTCCTACAACAAGAGAAGGGAGCATTGTGGTTTATAAAAGATAGTTTGATCCTTTCAGCTAGTGGCACTGAATTGTTTAGTAATGAGATGAAGGGTAATAAATGATCCTCTCAAATTATTTAACGAGTTAGAAAATCTTTAGTAAGCAAATGGGTCAAAATGGGCACCACAAAGGCTGAATTGTGCAAACAAATCTAGAAATAGACTTATATGGGCTAACTCGAGTGGGCTAGAGAGTCAAACAACAAAGATGACCCAAATCAGAGGTAGCAAGTCTTCATCAATCAAACAACAAGAAGATTAAAAAGAAATGGGGGCCTATATTTTAAATTAGGTAAAGATGCATGCATATCATCTAAATTTTGAGATATTGGACAATAAGTTTTACAAATCTCATTAGTGAAAATTCTAACAAAATACATCAAGTGGAAGGCTAACTTGAAATGGCGAACATTAAAATTGTTTTTGAAAAATTTTCATGTTTGAGAATTTTTCAACTTGAGTAAGTTGCCCATGAGAATTATGGCCACTTGAAAAATCTTTGTATTTTCCCCTCTTTTTTTGAGTGCACCTTCGAGCCCTCATTTTATTTCTTTTTGAGTTCACTTTTGAGCCCTCAACCATCCTGAGGTAGTGCATTTGCCATCCTATCTCTTTTTTAGCATGCCTTCAAGCCCCCAACCATCAAAGATAGTGCATTTCCCATCCTACCTCTATTTTAGGGCACCTTCAAGCCCTCGCCTCATTTCTTTTCGAGCACACCTTCAAGCCCTCGACCATCAAAGGTAGTGCATTTCTTATCTTACCTCCTTTTTTAGCGCACCTTTGAGCCCTCGACCATCCTAAAGTAGTGCATTTCCTATCCTACCTCTTTTTTAGTGCGCCTTTGAGCCCTTACCTCATTTTTTTTAGTGCACCTTTGAGCTCTTGCCTCATTTCTTTTTGAGCGCACCTTAAAGCCCTTGACCATCTTAGGTAATGCATTTCCTATCCTACCTCTTTTTAAGTGCGTCTTTGAACCCTCACCTCATTTCTTTTTGAGCGCGCCTTCGAGCCCTCGACCATCAATGGTAGTGCATTTCTTACCTTTATTTCTTTTCAAGCACGTCTTCAAGCCCTTATCTCATTTCTTTTCAAGCACGGCTTTGAGCCCTTCACCATCAAAGGTAGTGCGTTTCCTCTGAGCCCTCACTTCCTTCAAGCTTTTATATATTGAATAGTGCACCTTCAAGCCCTATCGTCTTTTTTTCTAAGTCGTATTTTTTCACTAGCCAGGTAATGCATTACAATGTAACCATCTGGGTAGGTAAACCATTATAATATAACATCCTGAAAAATCCTCGTATTTTTCCACTAGGCAAGTAACCCATTACAATGTGACCATCCTGAAAAATCCTCGTATTTTTCCATCTAGGCATGTAACCCATTACAATGTGACTATCTAGGCGGGTAATGCATTACAATATACCATCCTAAAAAATCCTTATATTTTTCAATCAAAGGGCTGGTCGCCTAGAACAATTAAACCACTCGTGAAATTTTTCGCATTTCTTTTATCATTGGGCTGGATGCCCAAAACAATTTGATCCATTTAAAAAAAAACTCAAAAAAAAGGGAAAGAAAAAAAAGGAGGTGTTTCACAATTATTCTTCTTTACAAAACTTACTATACAAAGTCAAAAGAAAATAAATTTTCTAATGCCTTTATACCATCAGCATTATGAAGAGGAGGCAACTGTTGTAACCTAATTTTGGCCCATTGGCTTTTAATTTAATTTTATAGGGTTTAAAATATAAAACTAAAAAGATTAGAGATTTATTTTGATGAAAAATGTGATTTGTCAACTTGCTTAAAAACTAGGGACTACAATGTGCCTTTGTCATTATATCCTTATCCTTAAGATAATCTTTACCCTTAAGATAATCTTTACCCTTAAGATAATCCTTACTTTCATGCTAATCCTTATCTTCTTTAAGATAATCCTTACCTTGTTCAAGATAATCCTTATCTTATTCAAGACAATGATAGTTGTTTGCTTTTGAATTCGATTCTAATTCGAACTAAAAAAAATGAGTTTGATAGAGACATTACTTCTCGCAAGCGATAAGACTTTTGCACTATAAATATAAAACTTAGTATATAAAAAAAAAGAGANCTATAAATATAAAACTTAGTATATAAAAAAAAAAGAGAAAAAGAAAAAAAAAGAGGGAGCACGATTAGAGAGAAACCCTAAAAAAAGAAACCTTAAGAGGAGGCCATTACCAGAAACTCTAAAACAGAGAAACATAAAAAAAAAGGGGCGGCGAACCCTATACTAGCTGCCTATGATTGATACTTAAAAGTGTCTTTTTATCAAGGTTTTATATCATCATTTTGCACTTGAAGTATCAATAATTCATTAACTAAAGTATGTTTTATAATAATCTATCTAATAATGTAAGATATCTTTAATTTATGACAAATATTCATTTTAAACGCAGGCCTATCATATAAATAAAAGGATTGATTGATGACTTTAAGAACTTAAATTGCAAAGGATAAAGAGATGGCCAAACTTAGAAAAGAGATGTCGGTGCAATCCAAATCGGAACACTATTCAGTAATTTGGTCATATCTGGAGCTATAGATCTCAGATTTAGGTCTACGTTATATGGATGGAAAAGTAAGACATAGGCTTACAACTTTCATATGAAGCCCAAGATCTAAAAAGGCTATTTTTAAGTTCAAATTGTTGCAACAACAAAGAAGCCTGAATCTGTCCTCCAGCCCGAGCATTGTTCCATATTTTGGCCATACCTGGAGTTCTAGAAGTCAAAATAAGCTGAATGTTTTACACAAGAAAGCTGAGACAATTTCCTATAACTTTCATGTTTTCAAGTGGCTCTAATTTTGACGTCATCAATGATGTTTTGGGAAGACAAGAAAAGATAAGGATTGTCACTAAGTCAAAGGTTGGCTACCTACTCATCAATTAGTCATCAAATTAATAGTTCCCAATTTTGGCCTATAAAAGGAGGCATTTGCCATGCATTTAGGCATCTTGGTGTCCAGATTAAGATCATGCTCTTGTTTTCTCTCTTTGTATTCTTT
>SRLM01001179.1:19685-30927 GCA_015708895.1 Populus ilicifolia | reverse complement strand
TATTGTTATTGTTATTGTTATTGTTATTGTTATTGTTATTGTTATTGTTATTGTTATTTATAATTGTTGTTTATAATTTGTATAATTATCCTCCCTATAGTTCGACCCCAGTCTTGCTGGGTTATTTATTACTTCGACACTCCTGCACTTGGGAGAAGACATCAATCTTTTTGTCGTGTCAGCCCCCTTCAACCCTGTTTCTTCCCAGTCTCCCTTGACTTCGCCTTCAGCAGCCACATGCCTAGGTAAGTTTCCTTCCTTTCTTGCTAAAATAATTAACTAGTTATTGTGTTTGCTAAGGTATGCTTGGCAAGTATAATTTCTATGCCTTGACCATAATTTTTATACCCATTCTAATTTGATATTTGAACAAACAAACCTTTTTTTTATAACATAGAATTCCAAAAATATTTGGGGCCTTCGTTGATTTATTTATGGACCCCTCACAACTTTTTTTTTCTTTGTGTTTGTATTTTTTGGTAGATGTGCTCAATTTATGGATTATTACTGTTAAATGTAAATATGTTGTGTAATGTTTTTTTTTAACTTCCATCTAAAAGGGCCAAATAATAATAAAATATGAATAAGAAAAAAGAGGACATAAAAAGTTTCTTCTTCAAATTAAGTTTTACAAAAATATTCACTAACGCTAGAGTTAGTAGTAATGTATTTTTAGTTTTGTGCGATATTTACCAACACTAGAGTTAGAAATATTTATAGGAATTGTTCACTAACGCTATAGTTAGGCACATGAAAGGAAGAATAAAAAGAAAAAAAAAACAAATTCTTAGCAATTTTAGACAAAACCAGTAATGCAGCCTGCCTTAGGTAAGACTTTTAAGGGGTGATTTCATCTTTCCTTTTGTGTAACGAGTCTTGTATCATAGAATCTCTGTTGATCAGTTAGGGTTTCTAGTGACCATAATACTAGGTGGCGACTCCTTAAACAAGACATTTTCCCCTAAAAGAACAAGATGCCAGATATCTATTCTTTTTCCAATAGAGATAATTTTTATTCAATTGCCGTGATGTCCGGGTATGACAATAGTGATAAATTGTTATGAATTTTTATTAGTATTAAGAGAGATCTATTATTGTATTGTATTAAACATTAATTGTCATAAATGGTTGGATGAGCAATAGAAAAGGTCTACTGTTGTGTTATATTGAATCTTAAAAGTATCACAAATGGTTGTATGAGTATTAAAAAACATATGTCATTGTATTATACTAAATGTTAATTGTCATGAATGGTTGTTCGAGTATTATAAAAGATCTATACCATTGCATTATACATGTTAATTGTTATGAATGGTTATATGAGTATTATGAAGAATCTATAATTGTATTATGTTGAAGGTTATTTGTCATGAATGTTTATATGAGTATTATAAAGGATTTATTATTGTGTTATATATCATGCTAAATTGTTGTAAATTTTTGTATGAGTATTACAAGGGATTTGTTGTTGTATCGTATTGAATGTTAATTGTCATGAATGGTTGGATAAGTAATACAAAGAGTCTACTATTGTATTATATTGGATATTAAATTATTATGAAATGTTTGTTTGTGTATTACAAAGGATTTATTATTGTGTTTATTAAATGTTAAACTATTATGGAACATTAGTATGAGTTTTATGAAGGGTCTACTATTATGTTATAGTGAATGTCAAATTATTGTAAACTATTTGAATGAGCATTTCAAATGATATATTATCACGTTATAGTGATTTCATAAATAGCCTTTAAGATGTTTGATTGGTTAATGATTAGCTAAAACTAATGGTATCTTAAATGGATGACGGAGATTGATAAATGATTAGCTTCGGCTAATGAGAGCCTAAATAGATGACCGAGATGGATAAATGATCAGGTTTGGCTATTGACATTTTAAGTGGATGATTGGGATGCATAAATGATTAGCTTTGGCTAATGGCATCCTAAGTAGATGAACGAGATGAATAAACGATTAGCTTCAGCTAATAACATCCTAAGGGAATAAATAGGATGTTAGTTTCAAGAATTGATGCATTCATATGAATTATATTTTATATATACTAAGAATATGAAAGAACTATGATTGTTATGTGATTGTGCATTAAAAGTATCATTAAATATCTTATTTTACATATGTATTTATTGATTTTATTTGGGTTTTTATAATAATTGATGTGTTTTTCAGTAATGAAGTTTCTTTTAATGTTTTGCTAGGTTTTTAGAGCTTATGTCAGAAAATTTAATGTCAAAATTCAGAACAAAGAATAGAAAGAAATTTAGTTGAAGTTTTAAGCAAATCTTGGTTCAAATAAGTGCTCTAAATTGTTTCTAAAAAATCAATTATATTCTAATCCTAGAAAAGATTGTCATATGATCTATTTCAAGCTTAAACTTGCCTTATATTATGTGCAAATTTCAACCATAAAACACTCAAGGTTTCAATGTCAATCTTAGCCCAAATAATAGGTACATTTGTGTCCTTATATGATGCTTAAATTGAGCCCCAAATCAGCCTTCAAATCAGCCCAAGTACAATTCATGATCTTACATGTCCATACAACAAATAACAATTGATTTATTTTGGATAATCCGTTGATTTAAGAAGGAAAGCAAATGGATAAAAAGCTGGAGGGGAAATTGTTACATTATTTTGAGTCAAAAAGAAGAAAGAGACAACTTATAAAGGAGGAAGAAAAACTTGCACCAAAGTGGTTGCAAAGTTGGCCTGATTTGATTTTTCAGAATACCTTACAATGTTTTGTCCATAACGTTTGAATCAGGTGTCCAAATGAGCTATTGTTTAATGATCTAGAAAGGTGATAGAATTTTCTATAAATATATCTCTAATAGACATCTCGAAAAAAGGGCTTTTAGAAGGGTCTAAATTGCTGTCCAAAGTTAGCATCATATTTGTGTTTGAATTTTTACTAAAATTATGTTGTGTTCTTCTTTATAGATTTCAGTTCTTTAGTTTGTAAAACTTATTGTTTCAGTTTGATTTAATTTATTTCATATTTATTAAAGTATTCGTATACATAATCATAATTGGCTAATCTTTTTCTTGGATCCAAATCAAGGATGGTGGTGGTTGAGATGAGTTCTTTAAGATATGAATGAATCTTAATGTTTATCTTCTCATTTTCTTCATGAATGTTTTATTATTGCAAGGAAATTTAGAAATTATTTAGGTAGTGTTATAATCTTGAATTTCTATACATAAATTTTAATTTTGGTATAGAGATTGCTTAATTTAATGTCTTACTTAATATGAAACTACTTATTCATTCTGAAGCAATCATCAATCTTTATCTTTTTAAACTTTATTTAATATCATCTGATCTAATATCACCATCATTGATAATAGGTTGAGATATCTTATATATCTTGAAGAAATTACCAATACATCACCTTTAAAATTGATTTGGACCAAAAATTTATTTTTTTTTGTCATTTAAAATCTATTTACACATTTTCATATTTGAAAACAAATCCATCAATTATCTTCAACCAACTTATTGTTAATTTTTTCTTGAGATTTTTTGTTACCTAACTTAATTTCCTGATTTAATATGAATATAAACTTGATCTTACCAAGTTAATTGCTACATCGCACACTCGTACTCTTGCGAGTTAAAACAAGCCAATCATAAAAAGCGGTCAAGCAATTTTGGTGTTGTTACCGGGGAGCTAGCAAGCAAAGGTAATAAATTTAGATTTAATTATTGATTATTATAAAAAAAATCATATAAAAAAATCAATTGGCTAGTTTTACCGCCTAAAAAAATTGACCTCAACTTTTCAGATATTGGACTGTGGAATGGACTACTAATTATTGGATTTTCATTGGTTCAACCATTTTTATTTTGATATTTATTTTAATTATTTTATAATATTTATTATTTATATTATAAGGCTGGTTTTACTGCCTCTTATTTCTTCTATTTTATCTTGTAGTATTGTTGTGATTTTTTTTAAAGTACTTGACTGGTATTACTGCCTCTTGTTTATTTTATTTTTTTGTTGTGATTATTTTTCTTATATTTATTGTTTAAAGTACTTGGCTGGTATTACCGTCTCTTTATTCATTCTTGTTATAATTATCTTTCAATGTTTATTGTTGTTAATATTGCTTATTAGTTGGAGTGTGAATTTTCTAATTTGTTGTATTTTTATTTTTAAGCTATTACTTTATCTTTTAAATTCCATTTAGTTTTATTTGCAATCTTCTTTTTCTTTTTTTTCCCTTTCTTTTCATATTTATATTATTTTTTTCATCATGGCTAATATTGAAGATGTAGAGGGTGAAGGGAGTGTTCAAGGTAATGGATCTCTATAATTCAATTATCAACCAAATTTTCAAACTCTTAGAGAGTATCCTCACCCAGCATGACAAAGTATACCTTCGTGTATTATCTTGCCTTTTAACCAACATGCTTTCAATTTGAAACCGGGCATAATTCAACTTCTTTCCATATATCATGGTATGGATTCTGAAGATCCATATATACAATAAGGACTTTAAAGAGGTATGTTATACTTTTATTGATAGAACATACGCCGAGAAAACTATTCGGCTTAAATTGATCTTATTCTCTCTAAAGGATAATGCCAAGCTTTGGCTAAACTCATTGCGTCCTAGGTCTATAGGTACATGGAGGGAAATGCAAGCTGAAGTTTTGAAAAAATACTTCCCCACTCATAGGACAACAGCTTTACAACGTCAAATGATGAATTTTTCTTGTAGTCCAAATGATTCATTTCACCAAGCTTGAGAAAGGTTCAAAATAAGTATAGTATAAACTCTTTTTATTACTCAACAGGAAACCACACACAAAGGAGGTTCCAATCAAATTATAAATTGTTAATATGATTACATTAGTTATCTTATTCGAATAATAATACTACTTGTAAATGTCATCAAATATTCATGATTATAACTTATGTTAATAACAAATCAAGTTATTTTCATAGCACATGTATCGGTTATACCATTTGATTGCACTATGAAAGTGTCAAGTATTTGTTATACAAGTGTTGTAAACTATAAATTTATATTAACTATTTAACAAGCAAAGTATTAAGAGTAAATAAGATAACAAAGACAAAATATATTAGTATCAAATATTAAAGTCCATGTTGAGTTAACACTATACTTACTATTACACCATTAATGTAACATTTTCATATTGACATAATAAACTTAACTAAACATAATGAAGAAGATAAACATAAATAAACAACATAAGAACATAAGTACAGTAAAGAAAATAAGATTAAGGAAAATATAGCACGAAATAAAACTTAAACATTACAAAAATCTAAAGAAAAAAATAAAGAGCATGATCTTGATACAAAAACCAAGATGTTTAAATGCATGGTAAATGTCTTTTTTTATATGTCAAAATCTGGAACTATTGATTTCATGACTAATTGTTGAGTAGGTGGTCAACTTTTAACTTGGTGATAATCCTTATCTTTTTGTCTCCCAAAAACATTATTATTAATGTTAGAATTTGAACAGACTTCTATGAAAGTTCTAGGAAATGGTCTCACTTTCCAACAAAAAAAAATTAAGATTATTTGGACTTATAGAACTCAACAATGTCTAGGCTGTAGGACAAATTTGAACTTTGAAACGACCAAAACATTGATGTCTTCTCCCAAGTGTAAGAGTGTTGAAGTAATAAATAACCCGTTAAGACCGGGGTCAAATCATAAGGAGGTTAATTGTATAAATTATAAATAACACCAATACAATAACAATAACAACAACAACAATGAGAATTTTAAGATGGAAGATCAATGTAAGGATTAAACAACAATGAGAATTTTAAGATGGAAGATCAATGTCAAGATTAGAGGATCCACTAATGGTATTTCGAACAAGTGTAATATAAACTCTTATTACTCAAATGGAAACCACACACAAAAAAGATTCCAATTATATTATAAATTGTTAACATGATTATATTAGTTATCTTATTCAAATACTAATAATATTTACAAGTATTGGCAATACTTGTAAATATTATCAGGTATTCATGATTATAGTTTATGTTAATAACAAATCAAGTTCCTTTTATAGCACAAGTGTCAGTTATACCATATGTTTAGGCTATAAAAGTGTCAAGTATGTATTGTGTCAAGTCTTATACAACACAAATCTAGATTAACCATTTAACAAGCAAACTATTAAAAGTGAAGATAACAAATACAAAACATGTTAGTATCAAACATTAAGGTCCATGTTAAGTTTACATTATACTTATTCTTACACCATTAGTGTAACCTTTTCACCTTGACATAATAAACTTAACTAAACATAATGAAAGAAAGAAAAATAAATAAACAAAATAAGAACATAAATAAGATAAAAGTTAACTAAGTAGAGAAAAGGAAATGAAAAGTATAAACAAGATATCAATGAAAGCAAAACTTAAGCATTACAAAAATACAAAGTGAGAAAGCAAGAGCATGATCTTAATGTGGAAACCACGATGTCTAAATGAATGACAAATGCCTTCTTTTATAGGCTAAAATTGGAAACTATTGATTTGATGACTAATTGTTGAGTGGGTGACCAACTCTTGACTTGGTGACAATTCATGTTTTCATGTTTGCCCAAAATATCATTGATAACATCAGAATTTGAACCAAACTTCCACATCAAAGTTGTAGGAAATTGTCTCAGTTTTCTTGAAAAAAAATAAGGTTATTTGGATTTCTATAACTCGAGATGTGGGCTGAACACTGAACAGTATCTGGGCTACAGGATACCTTTGCACTTTTACGTTGTTGCTAACATGATCTTGATATGAAAACTAAGATGCCTAAATACATGATAATGCCTCCTTTGAAAGGCCAAAATTGAAAATTATTGATTTGATGACTAATTATTGAGTGGGTAACCAACTCTTGACTTGGTAACAATTCATATCTTTTTGTATGCCCAAAACATCATTAATAATGTTAGAATTTGAACCAAACTTTCAAATGAAAGTTGTAGGAAATTGTCTCAGCTTTTTTTAAGAAAAAATTTAAGGTCATTTGGACTTTTCTAACTCGAGTTATGGGTTAAAAATTAAACAGTGTTTGAGTTGCAGGACAGATTTTGACTTTTATGTTATTGTTAAGATTTGGACTTCCAAACAACAGAATTGAGTCTTGACTTCTATATGAAAGTTTTAGGCCTATGTCTTATCTTTCCATTCATATATAATCAAACTTAAATCTAAGATCTACAGCTCCAGATATGACCCAATTACTGAATAGTATTCTAATTTGGACTACACCAGCATCTTTATTTTAAGTTTAGCCCTCACTTTATTAGGAATGCATCTTTGAAATATTTGATCAAGACAATATTTGAATAAGTATGAGTCATCCCAATAAAATTTTCGTACGTTACTTAAAAACTTTCTTGTGTTTTTGGTGCTTTAATGAGCTAGTAAAAATCCTGAAGTAAGAAAATTGATATTTTTAGCAAACCAAAGCATTGGACTCAGAGAAATTAAGGATTCATTAGGAAATTGGTGTGATATTGGATGTTGAATCTATTCTCACTCTTTACAAAAGATCCACATCAATATTTTTAGTGCCTTTTTTCATCATGATTTCTTCTTGAGAATAAATTATTTGTAGATCTTCAAATTCATCCAACTCATTTTTACTAAAAGTATACTCAAGTTGATCATAAACTAATTCTTTAATATGATCTACTTATAAATCATTATCATTTCCAGGTTGATTGCAAATGTTGAAAATATTCATCTCCAATGTCATGTTTCCAAATGATAACTTCATCAATTCATTCCTACAATTAATCAATGCATTAAAAGTTGCAAGAAACGAATATCCTAAAATAACAAGAAATGAATTACATGCTTCAACAGGTTATGTGTCTAAGACAATAAAATTCATATGATAAATGAATTTATCGACTTGTACTAACACATCTTCAATTATTCCTCTAGTCACTTTTACAAATCTATCGACAAGTAAGAAAGTTATAGATGTTGGTTTTAACACACCTAGATTGAAACTCTAAAAAACTAAATATGAAAGTAAATTCATATTAGCTCCAAGATCAAGTAAAGCTCTTTTAATTTTATATTCTCCAATAAAGCAAGAAATTATAGGATAACTAGGGTCTTTCTATTTCAAAGCATTATTGTTATAAAACTTACCTTTCTCTTAGAAACTAGGAGCAAATGTCAATTTGGCGAGAGTATCTTTAAAAGTTGATTGCAAATGTCGAAAATATTCATCTCCAATGTCATGTTTCCAAATGATAACTTCATCAGTTCATTCCTAAAATTAATCAATGCATTAAAAGTTACAATAAATGGACATCCTAAAATAACAAGAAATGAATTCCATGCTTTAATAGATTGTGTGTCCAAGACAATAAAATTCATATGATAAATGAATTTATTGACTTGTACTAACACATCTTCAACTATTCCTCTAGTTACTTTTACAAATCTATTGGCAAGTAAGAAAGTTACAAAAGTTGGTTTTAACACACCTAGATTAAGACTCTAAAAAATTGAATATGAAAGTAAATTCACACTAACTCCAAGATCAAGTAAAGCTCTTTTAATTTTATGTTCTCCAATAAAGCAAGAAATTATAGGACAACCAAAGTCTTTATATTTCAAAGTATTATTATTCTAAAACTTACCATTCTCTTAGAAACTAAGAGTAGATGTCAACTTAGCGAGAGTATCTTTAAAATTTGTCATGCTTTAAGCAAGTTGAGTATTGATTGTCTCTTACTTTTCAATAAATGCATGCAATATTTCCTCAAGATTTCTTCTTGGAGGTGGAGCATAAGAAGGTCCATATCCATGAGAATTTTAGAAATTATGATGTGCTTGAAACAATGGTTGTAAAGTTTGTGCATTGTTATTATCACTTTTTCAACTGAAATTTGGGTGATTGTTTTTTTGGTAAGTAAAATTTAGGTGATTTCTCTAACCAAAGTTGTATGTTTGTGAGTATCGGTTATGATTGGGCCTTTGAAAACTTTTTAAAACATGGACTTATTCATGGAGACTTTCCTTAAAAAAAGGCAAAGTTGGATAGTCATTGGTTGAGTGTTAATTTGTTTCACAAATTTAAGACACAATGTCTTGCATAGATTTTAATTGACTACTTTTTTTTTAATTATAGTGCCTCAATTTTTCTAGCTAAAAATACAAACTTGGCTTGGAAATAATAATCTTTCCTAAGGTTGTACATACCTTTACTAAATGTATGAAGTTGAGTTTTACTCGGTGTCTCGTAAGTACCTGTAATGTCTCAATTTAGAGTATTTTCAACTAAGTCTAAGTACTTCATTGCATCATCATAGCCTTTATCTTCAAAAGTTCCACTGCACATTAATTCAACCATTGCCTACCTATATGTGTTAACCTTTATAAAAATATGAAACCAATCTACATGTTTTAAAATCATGATGAGGGCAAGTATTAAGCAAGTCTCGATATCTATCCCAATATTAGTAAGATGTTTCTCCTGGTTTATGAGTGAAAATAATGATTTGTCTTTTGAAAAATATTATTATGTGAAAAGAAAAAAATTTCTTTAAAAACTATTGTTGCATTTCATCCCAAACATGAATAGATCTTGGTCTCAAATTTTACAGCCATGTTTTAACCTTATCTTTTAATGTAAAAGGAAAAGGCTTTAATCTAATTGTGTTTATACTACAATTTAAGTCTATATGTGTTACAAACCTCCTCAAATTCCTTTAAATACAAGCATGAATTTTCTAAATCTAAACCATGAAAAGAAGGCAAAAGTCAAATAATGTTTGGCTTAAAATTAAAATGAGATGCATCAAGGAGGAAAACTATGCAAAATGATGCACTAGTTCTTATGGGATTCATATGGTTTCTAAGTATTCTAACACGGTTATTCTCATTATAAAGCGACTAGTTATCTTTTTCGACTATATTTTCTAAAAATAACGAGGATACCTTACAAAGTCTACCACTTAATGTACATGATCGCACTCACATGCATATGTAGGAATACAATAAAAGGAAAAAGAAAACAAAAGAAGAAGAGACAAAATAAAAGAAACAAAATTAGATACAAGAAATTGAAAAGAAAAGAAAATAAATACTATAATTGGTACAAGAATATACCTTCCCGGCGACGATACCAAGAACTTGACACGACCAAAAGATTGATATATTCTTCCAAGTACAGGAATGTCGAAATAATAAATAACCCGGCAAGACCAAGGTCGAACTATAAGAGGTTAATTTTATAAATTATTGATAACAGCAATACAACAACAACAACAACAATAATAGTAAAAGTAATAGTAGTAATAGTAGTAATAATAATATTACTAATAATTGTAATAATAATAGAAGAAGAAAACGAAGAAGAAGAAGTTGATGAGAATTTTGAGATGGAAGATTAACGTAAGGATTAAATAATGATAACAACAAATGTCAAAGTTAGAGGATCCACTAATGACATGTCAAACAAGTATAGTATAAACTCTTATTATTCAATTGGAAACCACACATAAATGGGTTCCAATCAGATTATAAATTATTAACATGATTATACTAGTTATTTTATTTGAATAATGCTAATAATTGTAAATCTTGTCAAACATTCATGATTATAACTTGTGTTAATAACATATCAAGTTCCTTTCATAGCTCAGATGTCAGTTATACTATACGGTATGGGTTATAAAAGTGCCAAAGATTTGTCGTACTAAGTGTTATACAATATGATCTATATTAACCATTTAACAAGCAAAGTGATTAGTACTCAAAAGTGCATTTTTGTCATGGTTTTATATCATCATTTTGCATTTAAAGTATCAATAACTCTTTAACTAAAGTATGTTTTATAATAATCTATCTAATAATATAAGATACCTTTAATTTGTGATAAATATCCATTTTAAATGCAGGCCTATCAAATAAATGAAAGGATTGATTGATGACTTTAAGAACTTCAATTGCAAAGGCAAAGAGATGATCAAACTTAGAAAAGAGATGTCGGTGCAATCCAAACCGGAACACTGTTTGGTAATTGGGTCATATCTGGAGCTATAGATCTCAGATTTAGGTCTACTTTATATGGATGGAAAGGTAAGACATAGGCCTATAACTTTCATATGGAGCCCAAGATCTAAAAAGGTCATTTTCAAGTCCAAATTATTGCAACAACAAAGAAGCCCGAATCTGTCCTCCAGCCCGAGCACT
>SRLM01001179.1:259-19613 GCA_015708895.1 Populus ilicifolia | reverse complement strand
AACTTTCATGTTTTCAAGTGGCTCTAATTTTGACGTCATCAATGATGTTTTGGGCAAACAAGAGAAGATAAAGATTGTCACCAAGTCAAGGGTTGGCCATCTACTCATCAAGTTGTCATCAAATCAATAGTTCCCAATTTTAGCCTATAAAAGGAGGCATTTGCCATGCATTTAGGCATCTTGGTCTCCAGATCAAGATCATGCTCTTGTTTTCTCTCTTTGTATTCTTTATGCTTTGTTTTCATTAATATCAAGTTTATGCCTTTCATTTCCTTTCCTTTCCTTAGTTAACTTTTATGTTCTTATTTTGTTTATCTATTTTTCTTTCTTTCATTATGTCTAGCTAAGTTAATTATGTCAAGGTGAAAAGGTTACACTAATGGTGTAAGAATAAGTATGGTATAAACTTAATATGGACTTTAATGTTTAATACTAACATGTTTTATATTTGTTATCTTGTTCACTCTTTAATACTTTGCTTGTTAAATGATTAATCTTGATTTATGTTGTATAACAATTGGTACAACAAATGCTTGGCACTTTCATAGCCCATACTGTATGGTATAACCGACACCTGAGCTATGAAAGGAACTTGATTTGTTGTTAACATAAGTTATAATCATGAATGCTTGATGAAATTTACAAGTATTAACATTAATTGAATAAGATCACTAATGTAATCATGTTAACAATCTATAATCTGATTGGAACCTCCTTTATGTGTGGTTTCCAATTGAACAATAAGAGTTTATACTATACTTGTTTGACATACCATTAGTGGAACCTCTAACCTTGATATTTGTTATTATCATTGTTTAATCTTTACTTTAATATTCTATCTCCAAGTTCTCATCATCATCATCATCTTCTTTTATTATTATTATTGTTGTTGTTGTTGTTGTTGTTGTTATTGTTGTTGTTGTTATTATTGTTGTTATTGTTGTATTGTTATTATTTATAATTTGTACAATAACCTCCCTGTGGTTCGACCCCGGTCTTGCAGGGTTATTTATTACTTCGACACTCCTGCACTTGGGAGAAGACATCAATCTCTTTGTCGTGTCACAAAGTATTAAAAATAAACAAGATAACAAATACAAAACATGCTAGTATCAAACATTAAGGTCCATGTTGAGTTTACACTATATTTATTCTTATACCATTAGTGTAATCTTTTCACCTTGACATAGTAAACTTAACTAAATATAATGAAAGAAAGAAAAATAAATAAACAAAATAAGAACATAAATAAGATAAAAGTTAACTAAGTAAAGGAAAGAAAATGAAAGATATAAAATTGATATTAATGAAAGCAAAACTTAAGCATTATAAAAATACAAAGAGAGAAAGTAAGAGCATGATCTTGATCTAGATTACTACTACTACTATTTTTACTATTATTGTTATTGTTATTGTTGTTGTATTATTGTTATCTATAATTTATACAATTAATCTCCTTGTGGTTCGACCTTAGTCTTGCTGGGTTATTTATTACTTTGACACTCCTACACTTGGAAGAAGAATTCAACCTTTTTGTCATGTCAAGTTTTTAGCACTGTTATCAGGGAGGTAAGTTCTTGTACAAATTACAGTATTTATTTTATTTTCTCTTTTTACTTTTCTCGTATATAACTTTATTTCTTTTGTTTTGTTTCTCTTTTTTTTCTTCTTCTTTTTATTCTATTCCTACATGTACATGAGAGTGTAGTCACATATGTTAAGTGATAGACTTTGTAGGGTATCCTTATCATTTTAAAAAAATATGGTCAAAGAAGATAATCAATCACTTTATAATAAGAATAATCATGTTAAAACACTTAGAGACCACATGAATCCCACAAGAACAAGTGCCTCATCATGCATAGTTTTCTCTTTTGATGAATCTCATTTTAATTTTAAATGAGGCATTATTCAACTTTTACCTTCTTTTCATGACTTAGATTTAGAAAATCTATACTTGTATTTAAGGAAATTTGAGGAGGTCTTTAACACTTATAATGACTTAAATTGTAGCATGAACACCGTCAGATTAAAGCTTTTTTCTTTTTCATTAAAAAATAAAGCTAAAATATGGCTATAAATTTTGAGACTAGGATCCATTTGTGCTTGGATGAAATGCAACAAAAAATTTTAAAGAAGTTTTTTACTTTTCATAGAACAAACTCTTTCAAAAGACAAATCACCACTTTAACTCAAAAACCAGGAGAAATAATTTATTAATATTGGGATAGATATCGAGACTTGATTAATACTTGCCCTCATCATGGTTTTGAAAAATGGAGATTATTTTCATATTTTTATAAAGGCTTAACACATAAAAATAAGTAAATGGTTGAATTGATGTGTAATGGAACCTTTGAAGATAAAGATCCTGGTGAAACAATGGAGTATCTAGACTTGCTAGCTGAAAATACTCAAAATTAGAACACTACAAGCATGTATAAGACTCCAAGTAAAATCCAACCTCATACATTTAATGGAGATATGTGCAACCTTAGGAAAAATCATAACCTTCAAGTCAAGTTTGCATCTTTAGCTAGAAAAGTCGAGGCACTAGAATTGAAAAAAAGTGGTCAATTAAAATGTATTCAAGACATTGTGTGTCAAATATATGAAACAAATGAACACTCAACCAATGACTGTCCAACCTTACCTTCTTTTAAGGAATGTCTTCATTAATAAGTTCATGCCTTAAACAGTTTTCAAAGGCCCAATCATAACCCATACTTGCAAACATACAACCCTAGTTGGA
This sequence comes from Populus ilicifolia, assembly GCA_015708895.1. NCBI lineage: Eukaryota > Viridiplantae > Streptophyta > Magnoliopsida > Malpighiales > Salicaceae > Populus > Populus ilicifolia. Next base: position 16,861 of record SRLM01001179.1, on the reverse strand, counting down.
TAAATCACCTAAATTTTTGCTAGAAGAGTGATAATGCACAAACTTCATAACCATAGTTTCAAGCGTACTATAATTTTCAAAATTCTCATAGATATGCACCTCTTTATGCTCCACTTCCTGAAGAAATTTCGAGGAAACTTTGTATGCATTCATTAAAAGCAAGAGACAATCAACACTCAATTTGCTCAAAGCCTAACAGATTTTAAAGATGAGTTGTAAAATTCACATCTGCACTCAGTTTTCAAGAGAAATGTAAGTTTTTATCTCAACCATAACAAAATCTCAAGGAAAAATACAATACAAACACAAGTAGTTCTGGAAGTCAACATATGGATCAAGTCAAATCAGTCATCACTCTTTGTAGTGGTAAGGTTATTCAAAAACCAATTCTTGAACCTTGTGAGAAAGATCATAAGTCAATCTCTGAGGGTAAAGAAGGGGTTGAATCTGAACATTACAAAGAAAATATTGATTTCTCACCAGCACTTCCATTTTCTCATGCCATGATCAAATAGGAAGAAATCAAGGATGAAAAAAGCACAAAAAATATTGATGCAGATCTTTTCTCAAGAGTGACAATAGAATCGATAGGTGACATCACACCAATCAATGATTGCTTTCTTAACGAATCCTTACTTTCTCTTAGTTCAATGCCTTGGTCTGCTAAAAAATATCAATTTTCTTGTTTTAGGATTTTTGCCAGCTCATTGGAGTACTGAAGATAAAAAAAAAATTGAGCGATGCGCAAAACTTTTATTGGGATGACACTTACTTATTCAATTATTGTCTTAATCAAATATTTCAAAGATACATTCCCAATAATGAGGTAAGTAATGTCATTAAATTTTGTCATTCTAAGGCACGTGGGGATCATTTTTCATCAAAAAAGAGAACTGTAGAAATCTTTTAAAGTGGATTTTACTAGCCCACCATGTTTAAGGACTCACATGCATTCCGCAAAACCTGTGAAAATTATCAAAAGGTGGGATTTATTTCAAAACACAGAGTCTTTAGATAATCTTTTATTGACTCTTAAGTCTAATCATAGTGAAGATAAGCATTGTGCAATTCATGACTTATGAACTCATTTTCATAAAGAATATATTTGGCATAGTCTTGGGAATCTGACTAAAAAAGACCATGTTTACTAGTTTTTTAGAAAACTGGATAGGAACACTATCCCCGCCCTATAGAGGGTGTTCAAGTCATTCTTGGACGTAAAATTAAGGGAAAATATGAGCCACAATCACAATTACCTGTACATACATATGCTTTTCAAAAAATAAATAAATAAAGAGAGAGTGTGTGTGAGACTTTAGTTGGTTTATATATAAGTGGTATGATTGTCTTTTTAGTTTCTTATCTATAAAATTCTCTCTTTCTTCCCTTCATTTCTACTCAACCTATATATAAGAAATGGTAAGTTCCTTAGGTCATCATATAAAAAATATTTGTGTTTTCAATTGACCTAGTCCTGAGAAAAAAAAAAAGAGTTTTTAGAATCAGCAAATCATCTTGATCAGGTGCTAGCTAAGAGAAAGATTCATATAGTGTATAAAGGAGGTAGTCTTAGGTTAATGAGAGGCGTGTCAATAGCTGTATTTTTAGGAGGTAGTCAAGTTTTGGAGGTTATCCGCAAAGTTTTAGCACAAGGGGACATCATTAAAAAAACAATTGATAAGGAACTATAAGTCTCCACAATATCTGCTTGAAAGAATGCAATGTTTAACTATATTGATACCTTTATTGCCTTACTAGGTGGCCTAGGCACATTGAAATAGATCTTTCATATCTCATATTGGGTTCAACTATATATTCACCATAAACCTATAGGTCTGTTTAATGTTAATGGTTTTTATGATAAGTTGTTGTTTCTTAATCATCCTATAGAATAGGAATTTTTAACATCTTCAGCATGACAAATCATAATTTGTGCTACTATTAAACAATTGATTGAACAATTATAATCTTTCATTCCTATAATTGATCATTTCATGAGTAACATAAATTGGTCATCTAAAGAAAGCCGTAAAAAGCTTAGATTGGATTTGAGTCTTCATTTGTGAACTTTTATGTCTTTTGATTTTATTATTGTGTTTTGTTGTTTCTTATATTTGTTTAAGTGTGTTTCAAGTTTATTAGTGTTCGTTATTTCAGGTGATATCTTTTATTCCCAATATTTCTATGTTAGGACAATGTCTTGTTTTGGTTGGGGGGAGAGGTGATTGTGCATCAAAAGTGTCATTAACTCTCTTATTTTACATATGTATTTATTTTTTTATTTGATTTTTTTATAATAATTGATGTGCTTTTTAGTAATGAAGTTTCTTTTAATGTGTCGATAGGTTTTTGGAGCTTAAATGAATTAATTCAGAAAATTCAACATTGGAATTCAGAACAAGGAATTGAAGAGACATTTAGTTGAAGATTGAAGCAAATCTTGGTTCAAATAAGTACTCCAAATTTGCCCCAAAAATCAATTCTATTTCAATTCTAGAAAAGAATATCATATGATCTATTTCAAGCCCAAACTTGTCTTATGTTGTGTGCAAACTTCAACCATTAAACACTCAACGTTTCAATTTCAATCTTAGCCCAAATAATAGGTACATTTGTATCCATATTTGATGCTTAAATTCAGCCCCAAATCAGCCACAAATCAACCTTCAAATCAGCCCAAGCACAATTCATGATCTTACATGTCCACACAACAAATAATAATTGATTTATTTTGGGTAATCCATTGATCCAAGAAGGCAAACACATGGAAGGAAAGTTGGAGGGGACATTGTTACTTATTTTGGGTCAAAAAGAAGAAAGAGACACTCATAAATGAGGAAGAAAAACGTGGACCAAAGTGGTTGCAAAGCTGGCCTGATTTGATTTTTCATAACACCTTTTGGTATTTTGCCTATAACATTTGACTTAGGTGTCCAAATATGCTATTCTTTAATGATCTAGAAAGGTGACAAAATTTTCTATAAATATGTCTCTAATAGACATTTTGAAGAAAGGCTTTTAGGAGGGTCTAAATTGCTGTTCAAAGTTAGCATCATATTTGTGTCTGAATTTTTACTCAAATTGTGTTGTGCTCTTCATGGTAGATTTTAGTTCTTTAGCTTGTAAAACTTATTATTTCAGTTTGATTCAAGTTATTTCATGATTATTAAAGTGTTCTTATACATAATCATGGTTGACTAATCTCTTTCTTGGATCCAAATTAAGGATCATAGTGGTTGAGGTGAGTTCTTTAAGATATGAATGAATCTTAATGTTTATCTTCTCATTTTCTTCTTGAATATTTTATTATTGCAAAGAAATTTTAGAAATCATTTAGGTAATGTTATAATCTTGATTTTTTATGCACAAACTTTAGTTTTGGTATAGAGATTGCTTGATTCAGTGTCTCAGTTAATATGAAAGTACTTGTTCATTCTTAAACAATAATCAATCTTCATCTTTTTAAACTTCATTATAATATCTTCCGATCTAATATCATCATCGTTGATATTAAGTTGAGTTATCTTATATATCTTAAAGTAATCACCAATACATCACCATTAAAATTGATTTGGACCAAAACTTACTTTTTCTTGTCATTTAAAATCTATTTACACGTTTTGATCATTAAAAACAAATCCATCAATTATTCTCAACCAAGTTATTGCTAATTTAATTTCTCTTGAGTTTTTTTTATTACCTAGCTTATTTTCCAGATCTAGCTTTCTGTGTATATGACCTCGATCTTACCGAGTTAATTGCTACATCGCACACTCGTGCACTTGTGAATTAAAACAAGCCGATCATAAAAAGCGGTCAAGTAATTTTGGCATCATTGTCAGGGATCTAGCAAGCAAAGGTAACAAATTTAGATTTGATTATTGAAAAACCTAAAAAAATTGAAAAAAAAAATCAAATTACTGGTTTTACCACCTCAAAAAATTGACCTTAACTTTTCAGATATTAAATTGTGGAATGGACTACTAATTGTTGGCTTTTAGTGGGTTTAACCATTTTTCTTTTGATGTTTATTTTAATTAGTTTATAATATTTATTGTTTATATTATAAGGCTAGTTTTACCGCCTCTTGTTTAATTTATTTTATCTTGCGGTTTTGTTTTTTGGTTTTTTAAAGGACTTAGCTGGTATTACCGCCTCTTGCTTATTTTATTTTTTTTGTTTTTTTTATATTTATTGTTTGAAGTACTTAGCTGGTATTACCGCCTCTTTATTCATGCTTATTATAATTATCTTTTAATGTTTATTATTGTTAATATTGCTTATTAGTTGGAGTGTGAATTTTCTAATTTGTTATATTTTTATTTTTGAGCTATTACTTTATCTTTTACATTTCATTTACTTTTATTTGCAATGTTTTTTTTTCTTTTTCCTTTCTTTTCATATTCATATAATTGTTATATTATTATTATTATCATCATCATCATCATCATCATGACTAATGTTGAAGATGTAGAGGGTGAAGGAGTGTTCAAGGTGATAGACCTCCACAATTCAATGATCAACCTAATTTTCAAACTCTTAAAGAGTATCCTCACCCAGCTAGATAAAGTACACCTTCGTGTATTATCTTGCCTTTTAACCAACATGCTTTCAATTTGAAACCGGGCATGATCCAACTTCTTCCCACATATCATGGTATGGATTCTGAAAATCCATAAATATACATTAAGGACTTTGAAGAGGTATGTAATACTTTTATTGATAGAACATGCACTGAAAAAACTATTCGGCTTAAATTGTTCTCATTCTCTCTAAAGGATAAAGTCAAGCTTTGGCTAAACTCCCTGTGTCCTAGGTCTATAGGTACATGGAGAGAAATGCAAGCTGAATTTTTGAAAAAAAATACTTCCCCATTCATAGGACAGTAGCCTTACAAAGTCAAATGATAAATTTTTCTTGAAGTCCAAATGAGTCATTTCACCAAGCTTGGGAAAGGTTCAAAGACTTGTTAAATGCATGTCCCTACCATGGTTTTGAGATGTGGAGGTTAGTGAGTTTCTTTAATGACTCTCTTACTGAAGATTTTAAAAAGCTGGTATCAACCATGTGTAATTGTGAGTTTTATGATGAAGAACCAAGTGAGGCCTTTGATTTTTTTGATCAATTGGCTGAAAACACAAAGTAATGAGAGACTTCTCTCCCAGTTCATGTTGAGTCTAGAAACACCATTTCTCATTCAAATGGGAAGTTTTAATTGAAAGAGACTGATGACCTCAATGCTAGATTAGCCTTATTGGCTAGGAAAGTAGAGTCTTTTGAGATTAAAAAAGTGCATGTCATGAGTGAACAACAAAAGGAAAGTTGTGTTGTTTATGAGAGCAAATGGCATGGAACAACTGAGTGTCCTACCATTCCAACCTTCAAGGAAGAGCTATATGGCCAAACTTTTGATTCAAGTAATGTTAGAAAGCCATTTTCAAACCAAGTAGGCAATCCCTACTTTAAGACCTATAATCCTAGATGGAGGAACCACCTAAATTTTGGATGGAGAAATGAGGGCTCTTCTATACCTCAAACATTTCAACCTCCACCCCAACCATTTTATGCTCCCACACATAACACATACCAACCACCTCATAAGAGATCTTTAGAGGATACTTTTCAATAATTCATACAAACGCAAGGAGGAATCAACAACCAAGCTTATAAATTTCAAGACTAGTCCAATAGGACCTTAGATGACATTTGAAGTCAACTAACCAAGTTGACTCAATCACTAAGCATTCAAGAGAAGGGAAAGATCCCAGCTCAACCAATGCCAAATCCTAGAGGTTAGGTACACATGAGTGAATCCTCACCTAGTGAACCTTTAAACCATGAACAAGTCCAAGCTATCACCACCCTTAGAAGTGGAAAGATTATTGACAAAGCCATAAGTTTTGGGATTCCTAGAGGTATTGTGGAGGAGAAATCTAAGGAAAGTTAAGAGGTAATCAAAACACGAGTGACAAATGAGAGTTTAAGTGTCAAATAAGGTGAGATAAATGAAATATAGATAAGTGAGAAAGGAGATGATTAAAAAAAAATTGGAGTCAAAGTGAGTGATTTAGAATTTGTTCCTATAGCACCATTTCCATAAAGGTTAGGGAAACCTAAATATGATCTTATGAACTCAGAAATCTATGAATTGTTCAAACAACTGAAAGTCAATATTCCACTCTTTGATGCAATTAAACCAGTTCCATCTTATACAAAGTTTCTTAAAGATTTATGCACAGTTAAAAGGAGATTGAATGTGAAAGAAAGAGCCTTTCTAACTGAACATGCTAGTGTCATCATCCAATTTAAGACCCCTCTCAAATACAAAGATCCTGGTTGTCCTACCATTTCATGTATTATTGGAAGTCATAAGATAGATCAAGCTTTGTTGGATTTAGGAGCAGTGTGAATTTAATACCCTACACTGTTTACGAACAATTAGGTTTAGGAGAAATCAAGCCTACTTGAATCACCCTTCAATTAGCTGATAGGTCAATCAAGATATCTAGGGGTATCGTTGAGGATGTGTTGATCCAAGTAGATAAATTCTACTTTCTTATTGATTTTATAGTGTTAGACACCGCATCAATTCAAGGTTCTAATGCTCCCATCCTAGTCATCTTAGGGAGACCTTTCCTAACTACATCCAATGCCTTAATTAACTATAGGAATGGAGTGATGAAATTGTCTTTTGGGAATATGACTATGAAGATGAACATATTCAATGTCTCCAAACAAATTGGGGAACATGAGGACATTAGAAAGGTAGCTTTGATTCAAACAGTTTGTCAAGAACACTTTAAGAGAGTGTGGATCAAGGATCCATTGGAGAGAACTTTAATTCATGATGAAAGATTTTGTTCTTTAGAATATGTTGATGAGGAAGTAAGAGAACTCGAGACTTATCTAGATCCAATGCCTATTATGTCAATAGGTCAATGGACCCCATCGTTTGAGCCTTTGATTTCACCCCAAGTGAAAGTTAAGGCATCTCTTGTCTAACCTTATAAACCAGAAAGGAAGTCTTTACCGAGTGATCTTAAGTATGCATTTCTAGGGGAAGATGAATCATATCCTATTGTGTTCTCATCAAAACTTAGTATAGAACAAGAACAAAAACTTTTGAGAGTGGTGAGAAAACATAAGAAAGCAATTGGGTGGACAATTACTGACTTGAAAGGAATTAGCCCTCTTTTATGTACATATAGAAACTATCTTGAAGAAGAGGCTAAATTTGTGAGGCAAATGCAAAGACGATTGAACCCAAACATGAAGGAAGTAGTGAGAGGTGAAGCGCTTAAGCTACTTGATGCAGGTATCATTTACCCTATTGCAAACTCAAAATGGGTTAGTATAACCTAAGTTGTCCCTAAAAAATTTGGAGTCAAAATAGTGAAGAATGAAAATATTGAGCTAGTACCAACTAGAATTCAAACTAGATGGCGTATGTGCATTGATTATCATAAGTTGAACATGGTGACTAGGAAGGACCATTTTACACTTCCATTTTTAGACCAAGTGCTTGAAAGAGTAGCCAAAAGAGCTTTTTATTGTTTTTTTTTTATTGATACTCAGGTTACAACCAAATTGAGTTTCTTTAGAAGACCAAGAAAAAACCACTTTCACTTGTCCTTTTGGTACCTATGCTTATAGAAGAATGCCTTTTGGCTTATGTAATGCACCAACCACTTTTCAAAGGTGTATGATGAGTATTTTTAGTGACATGGTGGAAAATTTTTTAAAACTTTTCATGGATGATTTTTCAGTTTATGGGGATTCTTATGAGTTGTGTCTAATGCATTTAGAAAAAGTTCTTGAAAGGTGTGAAAAGAGCAATCTCGTACTTAATTGGGAGAAGTGTCATTTTATGGTGACACATGACATTGTTTTAGGTCACATTGTTTTTTCAAAAGGGATAGAGGTAGATAGTCAAAAGTGAAAGCCATTCAAAAATTAACTACCCTTAAAACTGTGAAAGATGTGAGATCCTTTTTAGGACATGTTAGGTTTTACCAAAGATTCATTCATTCTTTTAGTACCATTGCCAAACCATTATATAACTTGTTGTCATAAGATGTCCAATTTGATTGGACATTAAAATGTCAAAAAGCTTTTGAAAAGCTTAAAGGGTTGTTGACCACTGCACCACTCATGCAATCTCCTGATTAGTCCTTACCATTTGAACTGATGTGTGATGCTAGTGATTTTACGGTTGGGGTTGTTTTAGGGAAACAAAAAGACAAGAAACCTCATGTCATATATTATGCTAGCAAGACTTTGAATGAAGCTCAATTGAATTACACTATAACTGAAAAAGAACTCTTAGCTATGGTCTTTGTATTTGACAAGTTTAGGTCTTATTTGGTTGGATCTCTTGTTATTGTTTTCACTGATCATGCAGCATTGAAATACTTGCTCACAAAACAAGATGCCAAGCCACGTTTGATTCGATGGATCCTCCTACTCTAAGAGTTTAACCTTGAAATTCCAGATAAAAAGGGAGTAGAGAATGTAGTGGCTGATCATTTGTCTCGTCTTTCAAGCTATGAGACCATAATTGATGAATCTCTAATAAATGAACTCTTTGTTGATGAAAAATTATTTTGTGCAGGTATTGTCTCCTACATTGGTTCTCCATGGTATGTTAACATAGCAAATTACCTAACCACAAGTTAGATTCCTTCTTATTGGTCTAAACTTGACAAAGAAAAATTCTTGCATAATGTGCGCACCTTTTTTTGGGATGACCCCTAGCTATTTAACTACTGTCCTCACCAAATTATTAGGCGGTGCATCCTTAATCATGAAATTCTAAGTGTCGTTAATTTTTGTCATACATTAGCCTATGGTGGGCATTTCTCTTCCAAGAAAACCATTGCCAAAATCTTGTAGTGTGGTTTTTATTAACCCACCATGTTTAAAGATGTCCATGCCTTCTGTGTTGTTGTGTTGCATGTGACCAATACCAACAATTAGGTAGCCTCACTAGGCGTAACATGATGCCCCTTAACCCCATCCTTGTTTTGAAAATATTTGATTGTTAGGGTATGGATTTAATGGGACCTTTTCCAAGTTCATTTGGTTACCAATTCATCCTTGTAGTAGTTAATTATGTGTCTAAATAGGTGGAGGCTATGGCATCTCGAACCAATGACCATTGACTTATGGTCAAATTCTTAAAAGAAAATATTTTCTTTCGTTTTGTCATGCCCTGGGCTATGATTAGTGATGGGGGAAAACATTTTTGTAACAAGCCCGCTGAGATTTTGATGAGAAAATATGGTGTAATTCACAAGGTCAGTACCTCCTATCACCCACAGACTAGTGGCCAAACTGAGTTGGCAAATAAGGAGATCAAGAATATTTAAGAGAAAATAGTCAATCCAAACCATAAAGATTGGTCCCTCCGACTAGTTGATGCTTTGTGGGCATATCGGACACTACTTATAAGACCTCTGTAGAAATGTCTCCTTATAGGTTAGTTTATAGAAAGCCTTGTCATCTCCCTATTGAGATTGAGCACCGTGCATATTGGGTCATTTGGCAATTCAATGACAATGAAAACAAGGTTGGCAAAAATAGAAAGCTTCAATTGGATGAATTAGAGGAGCTGAGAAATGATGCATTTGAAAATGCAAAAATTTCAAAACATAAGATGAAAACTTTTCATTATAAACATATTCTTAGAAAATCCTTTCGTGTTGGTCGAAAGATTCTCTTGTATAATTCACGATTACTTCTCTTTCCTGGAAAGTTGAGGACAAAATGAATTGATCCATTTATGATTAAATCTATCTCTGAGCATGGTGCATTTAGGTAGAAAATTCTAAGAATGAAAATATTTTCAAAGTAAATGGTCATCGATTGAAACCTTATCTTGAAAACGTTGTGGCTAAAGTTAAGACATTGGATCTTGAATATCCAATACCATTGTAGTATTAGAAGTAATGAGTTTTTCTTTCTTTCTTCCATCTCTTATATTTTCTTATTCATGCATTCAGGACAATGCGTTATTTTAAGTTGGGGGGTGTGAGGTTTTTTATTTAAAAAAAAATCAATGTTTTCTTTGAGTTGTGATATGCAAGTTAAAAAAAATCAGGCAAGAAGTCAACTCATGCCCAATTCAATCAAACATTCATCCTTGAAAACAAAAGGGGAGTAACAATTTTATAATCTTTATACTTTTCTTCTCTTTGTTTTTTTACAACGAGGATAATGTAAAACTAAATTTTAGATATTTTATTATGTTGAATGCTTGAGATAACCATGCTTGTTTAAAAAAAAAACTTGCATTCGTATGTGAATGAGACTTGTTTAGGATCATCATTACATTTTTGAATTCATTATTGTGTTGAACATTGCATGCTTTAATTTGGGATAGATAATATCTTATAAAGCAAGATATAACATACTTTTTTTTAGATTATTGAAGTACATCTTTCCTTGTAAAAGTTGTGTGAGTTGTGTGATTATGCATGAAAGATGAGTATGATGCTTTACTTATGATTGTCCCTTTTGATCTAGTCTTAAACAAGCTTTAAGTAAATAGAGTAATAATTATTACACAAATAAATAAATAACTATGTACAAAGTCCTATCTACTCCAATGTTTTGAGTTGCTCAGTAACTAAGGGTATTCATCACAAATGTTTATCTTTACATCAAACAGCAGCTTGAAATATGAGTATGCAAAGCACTTTAAGTTTGTGACTTTATGAGTAATCGGGTGCATTCATCACAAATGTTTGTATTCACGTCAAAAGGGAAATGACCACTTAAAGACAAAGAATAAATCATATCTTCAATATATATATATATATGTATATATATATATTTCTCTAGTTTGCTACCTTATTTGTGTTGATGAGAAGGAAAGATTACAATTTGAGTTTTCGTATGAATCAATTATGTTGGTTGCATGATAAATATAACTGAATTTGAAAATTTTGTATGAATGTTTGATTTAGAGAATGTGAGTATGCTTATTTTTCTTTATTTTCTATTGTGTACATTAAGTTAAAGATACCAATGTTTGCATGATAGGTCCTTCAAGTGTGATGAATCAAGCCTAATTATGATTGTTATTATTATTTTTATTTCAAAGGTTTTATGTTTTGTTTTGCTTAAGGACTGACAAAATCTAAGTTGGGAGGTGTGATTGTGCATCAAAAGTATCATTAAGTCTCTTATTTTACATATGTATTTATTGTTTTTATTTGGTTTTTTTATAATAATTGATGTGCTTTTTAGTAATGAAGTTTCTTTCAATGTTTCAATAGGTTTTTGGAGTTTAAATGAATTAATTCAAAACATTCAACATCAGAATTCAAAAAAATAATTGAAAAGATATTTAGTTGAAGATTGAAGCAAATCTTGGTTCAAATAAGTGCTTAAAATTTGCCCCAAAAATCAATTCTATTCCAATTCTAGAAAAGAATATCATATGATCTATTTCAAGCCCAAAATTGCCTTATGTTTTGTGAAACATTTAACCATTAAACACTCACGATTTCAATGTCAATCTTAGCCCAAATAATAGTTACATTTGTATCCTTATTTGATGCTTAAATTCAGCCCCAAATCAACCTTCAAATCAGCCCAAGCATGATCCATGTTCTTACATGTCCACACAACAAATAACAATTGATTTATTTTGGGTCATCCATTGATCCAAGAAAGCAAGTACATGGATGGAAAGCTAGAGGGGACATTTTAACATTATTTTGGGTCAAAAAAAAGAAAGAGACAGCTCATAAATGAGAAAGAAAAATGGGCACCACAGTGGTTGCAAAGTTGGCCTGATTTGATTTTTCAAAATACCTTTCAGTTTTTTACCCATAACTTTTGACTTAAGTGTCCAAATGATTTGTTCTTTAATGATATGGAAAGCTGACAAAATTTTCTATAAATAGGTCTCTAATAGACATCTCGAGAAAAGGCTTCTAGGAGGGTCTAAATTGCTGTTCAAAGTTAGCATCATATTTGTGTCTAAATTTTTACTAAAATTATTTTGTGTTCTGTTTTGTATATTTTGGTTATTTAGCTTGTAAAATTTGTTATTTTAGTTTGATTAAAGTTATTTCATGTTTATTAAAGTTTTCTTATACATAATCATGGTTGGTTAGTCTATTTCTTGGATCCAAATCAAGGATAATGGTAGTTGAGGTGAGTTCTTTAAGATATGAATGAATCTTAATGTTTATCTTCTCATTTTCTTCATGAATGCTTTATTATTGTAAGGAAATTTTAGAAATCATTTAGGTAATGTTATAATCTTGAATTTTTATGGACAAACTTTAGTTTTGGTATAGAGATTATTTGATTCAATGTCTTATTTAATATAAACATACTTGTTCATTCTTAAGCAATAATCAATCTTCATCTTTTTAAACTTCATTGTAATATCTTCCGATCTAATATCACCATCATTGATATTAGATTGAGTTATCTTATATATCTTAAAGGAATCACCAATACATCACCATTAAAATTGATTTGGACCAATACTTACTTTTTCTTGTAATTTAAAATCTATTTACACGTTTTTATCTTTGAAAACAAATCCATCAATTATTCTCAACCAAGTTATTAGTAATTTAATTTCTCTTTATTTTTTTTGTTACCTAGCTTATTTTTCAAATCTGGCCTTTTGTGGACATGACCTCGATCTTACTAAGTTAATTGCAATATCGCACACTTGTGCACTTGCGAGTTAAAACAAGCTGGTCATAAAAAGCGGTCAAGAAAGAGGATAGTAGTTGATAAAAAAAAATTAACTAACTATATTTTGTGTTTTATAAAGCATGTGCAAAATTGTTGTTACTAGGATGACAGAGTAAAGGAGCTCTTTTATTAAAATAAATCTTGAGATGCATCTTAGTAACCATTCTTAACAAAGTCTATTATAATACTTCTTGAAATATTTAGGTTTACAAACTCTTGCATTATAATCATTTAATTCTACTCATATACTCATTTAACATGTATTCTTAAACCTTAATTTTCACACATATACTTTAACATATGATTGTGGGTTGCATATTGGATTATTACATTATTTATGTTCTTTTATTAAAGGTAACAACTAAAGGAAAGGGATAATATATAATTTGAAAAAAAATTAAAAAAAAATGATGATAACAAAAAATAGATAAGTTTGGTTTTGTAGCCTCCTTAACCTAAGCAATTAAGTCCAAAAGGGTTTTTTTAACACCTAATACCCTAAAGTCAACTGATTTGGGAGCTATTAGCCCAACGCTTAAGGAAATCAAATATTGCACTATCTACAAATCAGTATTTGCAACCCGAGTTACTAAGCTCGTAGGGGTATCTCAACACTTAATGCCCTAAAACCAACTAGTCTAGGAGTCATTAGTCGAAAGCTCGTTACATGGGTTAAAGATGCATGGTGTTTTAAGTTATATGTATATATATTAAAAAAGAAAAAAATAATCTCAACCCAAGGAAGTTAACCATAAACATTGAAACAAAAATCTTGTTTTCTTTCAAGAAAAGCCTCATAACATATGTTGATAAATTAAGCATAAAAGAAAGGTTTATTAATATCTTGTTTAAAAGATATTGAGTAGATATATAAATTTAATGAGGGTTTGTTTATCTAAATAGATTAATGGAAGTTGAATGATGAATACCTTACTTTGTAGAATTTGCAAATTGTTTTTTCTATTTCAATATTTTGTTTACTAGAGACTAGTAATAAACTGGTTGAGGGGTGTGATTAGTACTTAAAAGTGTTTTTTATCAAGGTTTTATATCATTATTTTGTATTTGAAGTATCAATAACTCGTTAATTAAAGCATGTTTTATAATAACATATCCAATAACATAAGATACATTTAATTTATAGTAAATATTCATTTCCTATCTAGGTCTATCACATAAATGAAAGGATTGATTAATGAGTTTAAGAACTGAAATTGAAAGGATAAAAAGATGACCAAACTTAGAAAAGAGATGTTAGTGCAGTCCAAATCGGAATACTATTCGCTAATTGGGTCATATCTGGAGTTATAGATCTCATATTTAGGTTTACTTTATGTGGATGGAAAAGTAAGATATAGGTCTACAATTTTCATATGGAGCCTAAATTTTAAAAGGTCATTTTCAATTCCAAATTATAGTAAAAACAAAGAAGTCTGAATCTATCCTGCAGCCCGAATACCATTTAGTGTTTAGCCTATATGTGGATTCTAGAAATCCAAATGACCTCTTTTTTTTTTTAGAAAGTTGAGATAATTTCCTATAATTGTTATGTTTCGTTTCCAATTCTGACATTATCAATGACGTTTTGGGCAAACAAGAGAAGATAAAGATTGTCACCAAATTAAGAGTTGGCCGCCCACTTATCAATTAGTCATTAAATTAATAGTTTCTAATTTTGGCCTATGAAAGGAGGCATTTGCATGTATTTTGGCATGTTGGTGTCCAAATCAAGATCATGCTCTTGCTTTCTCTCTTTGTATTTTTGTAATGCTTAAGTTTTGCTTTCATTAATATCAAGTTTATGTCTTTCATTTCCTTTCCTTTACTTTGTTAACTCTTATCTTATTTATGTTCTTATTTTGTTTATCTATTTTTCTTTCTTTCATTATGTCTTGCTAAGTTAATTATGTCAAAGTGAAAAGGTTACACTAATGGTGTAAGAATAAGTATGGTATAAACTTAATATGGACTTTAATGTTTGATACTGACATGTTATCTTGTTCACTCTTTAATACTTTGCTTGTTAAATGACTAATCTTGATTTATGTTGTATACCATTTGGTACAACGAATGCTTGTCACTTTCATATCCCATACTATATGGTATAACCAACACCTGAGCTATGAAAGGAACTTGATTTGTTGTTAACATAAGTTATAATCATGAATTCTTGACGAGATTTACAAGTATTAGCATTAATCGAATAAGATGACTAATATAATTATGTTAACAATCTATAATCAAATTGAAATCTCCTTTGTGTGTGGTTTCCAATTGAGTAATAAGAGTTTATACTATAATTGTTTCACATACCATTAGTGGAACCTATAACCTTGATATTTGTTATTATCATTGTTTATTCCTTACATTAATATTTCATCTCAAAGTTCTTATCATCTTCTTCTTCTTCTCCTTTTTTTCTTTTATTATTATTATTATTACTACTACTAGTATTATTATTATTATTATTATTATTGTTATTATTGTTGTTGTTGTTGTTATTGTTATTATTGTTGTTGTTTTTTATAATTTGTACAATTAACCTCCTTATGGTTCAACTCCAGTCTTGCCGGGTTATTTATTACTTTGACACTGCTACACTTGGAAGAAGACATCAATCTTTTAGTTGTGTCATAAAACCTTGATAAAAAAAAATATACTTTTAAGTACTAATCAGACTTTTTTATTGTTGTTGAGATTTGGACTTCCACACAACAGAATTAAGTCTTTTGTTCCGCATAAATGTTTTAGGCCCACGTGTTAGTTTTCTAGGCATATAAATCAAATTTAAATCTAAGATCTACAGCTCCAAATATGACCCAATGATTAAACAGTGTTCCTGTTTGGATTCACCCAACATAATTTTTCTAAACTTCACCCTTTCTTTATCTTCTCAATTTCAGTAGTTGAACTTAGCAATCAATCCTTTAATTTATGTGATAGGTCTGCATTTAAGATGAATATTTTTCATAAATTAAAGGTATCTTATAGTATTAGACTTGTTAGTATATAATATATTTTAGTTAAGGAGTTATTGATACTTTAAGCATAAAATACTGATATAAAACCTTGATATAAATGCCTTTAAAAGCAAGGATTTCATCATTAAGGGTTTTAAAGGACACGGGACTAGATGAAATAAAATGGGCAAATCTAAAATTTGAGTACTTAAATTTGATTAGACTCTCTACCATTTGTCACCGCTAGTTATATCACAGCAAAATAGCTAAGGCATACAATAAGAAGGTCAGGCCAAGATTGTTTAAAGAAGGGGACTTGATATTGAAAAAGATATCACTAGTATCAATAGAATATCAGAGTAAATAAACATTAAACTATGAAGGACCATACGTTGTGAAAAAAAGGCTTTTTTCAAAGGAGCTTTAATTTTAACCAATATAGATGTGGAGGATTTGCATAGACTTGTAAACTCTGATATTGTAAAGACAATACTATGCCTGATGTACTTTTTCTATCAATTAATAAAAAATAAAGTTTAGCTAGGATTTGTTTGGTGTGTTTCCTTTCCCATAAAAAACTATGCCTGATCGTATGTTTTTACAAATGTTAGAGCAAAGCTTATTGATTCTAAATGCATGCGTTTGAAATAAGAAAAGGTTATCTTAGATAATCCTTTCACAACACTAGAAAAAAAAATCTTTTGTGGTCCCTATTTAACCTAATAAGTTTTTTTTAGAATTAACCCTGACTATAGTCATACCCCACATGATACGACAAAGAGATTGATGTCTTCTCCCAAGTGCAGGAGTGTCGAAGTAATAAATAACCCGGCAAGACCGGGGTCGAACCACAGGGAGGTTATTGTACAAATTATAAATAACAACAATACCACAACAACAATAATAACAATAACAACAA
>SRLM01001178.1:0-22713 GCA_015708895.1 Populus ilicifolia | reverse complement strand
TCCTGCACTTGGGAGAAGACATTAATCTCTTTGTCGTGTCAGTTTGTAACACTTATAATGACTCAAATTATAGCATGAACACCATCAAATTAAAACTTTTTTCCTTTTTCATTAAAAGATAAAGCTAAAACATGGCTATAAATTTTGAGACTTGGATCTATTCATGCTTGGGATGAAATTGAACAACAGTTTTTCAAGAAGTTTTTTCCATCTCATAGAACAAACTCTTTCAAAAGACAAATCACCACTTTCACTCAAAAACTAGGAGAAACATTTTACCTATGTTGGGATAGATATCGAGACTTGTGTAATACTTGCCCTCATAATGGTTTTGAAATATGGAGATTGATTTTACATTCTTATGAAGGGTTAACACGTAGAGATAGGCAAATAGTTGAATTAATATGCAATAGAACTTTTGAAGATACATACCCTGATGAAGCAATGAATACTTAGACTTGTTAGCTAAAAATACTCAAAATTGAAACATTACAGGTATTTATGAGGCAGTAAGTAAAACTCAATCTCATACATTTAGTGGAGGTATGTACAACCTTAAAGAAGATCATGACCTTCAAACTAAGTTTGCATCTTTAGCTAGAAAAGTCGAGGCACTAGAATTGAAAAAGAGTGGTCAATTAATTTTTTTTTTCAAAACATTATATCTCAAATCTGTGAAACTAATAAACACTCAACTAATGATTGTCCAACCGTGCCTTCTTTTAAAGAATGTCTCCATAAATAAGCTCATACTTTAAACAATTTTCAAAGGCCCAACCATAACCCATACTCGCAAACATACAACTCAAGTTAGAGAAATCACTCAAATTTCAATTGAAAGAGTGATAATAACAATAATGCACAAACTTCATAACCACCATTTCTAGCACATCATAATTTTCAAAATTCTCATGGATATACACCTCCTTATGCTCCACCTCCTAGAAGAAATCTTGAGGAAACATTACATGCATTTATTGAAAAGAAAGAAACAATTAATACTCAACTTGCTTAAAGTATGATAGATTTTAAAGATACTCTTGCAAAATTAACATCTGATCTTGGTGTTCAAGAGAAAGGTAAGTTTCCATTTCAACCACAACAAAATCTCAAGGGGCAATACAATACAAATACAAGTAGTTTTGAAAGCCAACACTTGGATCAAGTCAAATTAGTCATCATTCTTCGTAGTGGTAAGGTTAAAACAAAACTCACTCTTTAACCTTATAAGAAAGATGATGAGTCAATCTTCGAGGGTAAGGAAATGATTGAATCTAAATATTATAAAGAAAAGACTGATTTCCCGCTAGCACTTCCATTTCCTCATGCAATGACTAAACAAAAAAAAAACCAATCACAACTCTGAAATCTTTGAAACTTTCAAACAGGTAAGCATCAACATACCTTTGCTATTTGCTATTAAATAGGTTCTTTTTTATGCTAAATTTTTGAAAGATTTGTGCATTATGAAAAAAAAACTGAATATGAAAAAGAAAGTCCTTTTAGCCAAGTGTCATTCTTCAAAACAATAATACTTTGAAATATAAAAATCCTGGTTATCCTATAATTTCTTTTTTTTTTTAATAAAGAGTATAAAACTAAAAAAGCCTTACTTGATCTTTGAGCTAGTGTGAATTTACTTTTATATTTAATTTTTCAGAGTCTCAATCTAGGTGAGTTAAAACCAACTTCTACAACTCTTTTGTTTGCCGATAGATCTGTAAAAGTACCTAGAGGAATAATTGAAGATGTGTTAGTACAAGTTAATAAATTCATTTATCCTATGGATTTTATTGTCGTGGACACACAACCTATTGAAGCATGTAATTCATTTCTTGTTATTCTAGGATGTCCGTTTCTTGCAACTTCTAACATGTTGATTAATTATAGAAATGGATTGATAAAGCTATCATTTGAAAGCATAACATTAAAGATGAATATTTTCAACATTTTCAAGCAACCTAGAGATAATAATGATTTACAAGAAGTGGACTTTACTAAAAAATTAATTCACGTTCAAATTCAAACTACTTCCAGTGAAATTGAGATTGATAAATCTGATAATTTGCAAATGGTTTATTTTCAAGAACAATCAAAAGCAAGTAATTGTAGACTATAAATTGAGGAATTGCCACCACAATCAATTAAGTCCATACCTTTAAGTGTTCAACCACCTAAACTTGATTTGAAGCCATTACCATTCAATCTTAAATACTCATTTTAAGGAGAAAATGAAACTTTTCCAGTAATAATCTCTTTCAAACTTAATGCAGATAAAAAAGGTAAGTTATTATAAACTATGAAAATGCATAAAAATGCATTAGAATGGATCACAACTAACATAAAAGGAATTAGTCCTTTGATTTGCATACATAAAATTTATTTGGAGGAAAATGTTAAACCCTTTAGGAAAATGCAACAAAGACTCAATCCTAATATGAAAAAAATAGTGAAAAAAATAAAGTCATTAAGCTTCTAAATAATAGAATCATTTATCCTATTTCTGATAGCAAATAGGTAAGTTTTACCTAAGTTGTACCTAAAAAGTTTAGAGTCACTATGATAACAAATGAGAATAATGAGTTAATTCCTACTAGGATTGTTACTGGTTGGCGCAAGTGCATTGACTATAGAAAACTTAATTCAATGACTAGAAAATATCATTTTCCTTTACCTTTCATGGATCAAATCCTACAAAGAGTTGCAGGTCATGAATTTTATTGTTTTCTAGATAGCTATTCAGGTTATAGCCAAATTAAAATTGCATTAGAAGATGAAGAGAAGACTACTTTCACATGTCCATTTAGTACTGTTGCATATTGAAGGATGTCTTTTGGATTATGTAATGCATGAGCCACATTTCAAAAATGCATGCTCAATATATTTAGTTATATGGTTAAATATTTTCTTGAGATTTTTATAGATGATTTTTTTATTTTTAGCGATTCATTCGATGATTATTTGACTAACTTAAAAAAGGTTTTGAGTAGGTGTGAAAAGAAGAATCTTGTACTGAATTGGAGAAAATATCACTTTATGGTAACAAACAACATTGTACTTGATCACATTGTTTTATCAAAAGAAATTGAGGTTGACAAATCTAAAATCAAGTTAATTGCTAACTTGCCAACACCAAAATCTATTAAAGATGTTTGATAATTCTTAGAAGGCTCATCAAAGATTTTGGTGTAATATTTAAGCCTTTAAGTAACCTTCTAATAAAAGATAATATTTTTGAATTGACTTAAAAACTTGCTTACTTCTACTCCTATCATTCAACCTCCTGATTGGTCATTACCTTTTGAAATAATATTTGATGCTAGTAATTATGTTATAGGTGCTATTTTGAGACAAAAAAAATTAAGAAACCTTATGTGATTTATTATGCAAGTAAAACTTTAAATAGTACTCAAATGAATTACACCACCACTAAAAAAGAATTACTTGTAGTAGTATTTGCATGTGAAAAATTAAGGTCTTATCTTGTTGGCTGACCTGTTGTTGTTTTTAGTGATCACGTAGCATTGAAATATCTTCTCTCTAAGAAAGATTCTAAGGCTAGGTTGGTGTGGTGGATTTTGTTAGTTTAAAAATTTGATATCACAATTAAAGACAGGAAAGGCACAAAAAATGTTGTTGCAAATCATTTATCAAGATTGACAACATATTCAAAAACTAACATCACATCAATCAATAACTACTTTCCTGATAAATCTTTACTTTTATCTTTATAATGCCTTGCTTTGCTATTATTGTCAATTTTCTTGTTTTAAAATAATTGCCAGTTCATTGGAATACCTAGGATAAAAAAAAATTCTTGAACGAAGTGAAGAATTTTTATTGGGATAACTCTTATTTATTCAAATATTGTCTTGATCAAATATTTCAAAGATGCATTCCTAACAATAAGGTAAGTAGTCTCATTAATTTTTATCATTTTAGAGCATGTAGAGGTCATTTCTCATCAAGAAAGATAACTACAAAAATCTTACAAAGTGGATGTTACTGGCCCACCATTTTCAAGGACTCATATACATTCTACAAAACTTTTAAGAATTGTCTAAAGTTAGGATCTATTTCAAAACGTCATATGATCCCTTTTAATCATATTCTTGTCATTAAGATATTTGACTGTTGAGGAATAGATTTCATGGGTCCATTCCCTCCATCATTTGGTTTATTGTACATATTAGTCGTAGTGGATTATATGTTAAAATGGATAGAGGCAATTCCAAATCAAAACAATGATCACAAAATAGTGATAAAGTTTTTGAAAGAAAATATTTTGAGTTGATTTGGAATCCCTCAAGCCATGATAAGTGATGGTGGAACACATTTTTGTAACAAACCATTTGAGTCTTTAATAAAAAAAATATGGAATTACATATAAAATTGTCACCCTTTATCACCTTTAAATAAGTAGACAAGTAGAGCTTACTAATAGAAAAATTAAATAAATTTTAGAGAAAATAGTGAATCCTCATAAGAAAGACTGGTCTTTAAAACTTAATAATACACTTTGGGCCTATCAAATTGCTTATAAAACAACATTAGTTATTTCACCTTATAAACCAGTTTATGGAAAACCTTGTCACTTGCCTGTTGAACTTGAATATAAACCTTATTGGGCTATTAAATCTTTCAATTCAAATCTTGATGATGCTAGGCAACTGCAAAAATTAAAAATAAATAAACTTGAGAAAATAAGAAATGATGTATATGAAAATTCAAGAATTCTTAAAGTAAGAATCAAAGAGTTTCATGACAAAAAAATAATGAGAAAAACATTCAATGTTGATTAAAAAGTCTTGTTTTATAATTCTTGACTCCTTTTATTACTTGAAAAAATAAGATCAAGATAGAGCGGTCCGTTTATTGTGAAACATGTGTATCCATATGAGGCTTTTGATATCGAGAATCCAAAGAATGACAATGTTTTATAGGGATTATTTTTCAGTTAAAAATGACTATATTGAATTGGGTGATCTTGTATATAAAGATTGATTTTTTTTCCTCACATTGTTTTTGTGTTTCTTTTTGAGTGATTTTTGCTAGTTTCTCTCACCGCAGTCAAATGACGAATAACAATACTCCATGAATTAAGTGGGTTCTTTTAGTTTTCCATAATAACTGATATTTGTATATATATTTGTGTAATTTTTTGAATCTCTCTTTCAATTCTCATTTGAAAATGGACACCACTTGAAAAATTAAAAAGTATTTTCTTGCTCTGCCTAAAAATGTGATTACAAAAATTTACCATGCTAGATATGTAGGATTGAGGTTGTTAATAAATTATAAAATTCTTGCAGATATTCCATCTCTGATTGAAGCAAAGGTCTAATTATCAGGTGAGTCCTCTAATTCCTTCATTTCACACATGCCTAGAATAGGTAAAAATACTTTTGCAAAGAAATATCATGTAAAATGACTGAAAATCTATCATTGATATACAAAATGGACTTGTAATGCACAATATCATTTTTTAGGAATGGTATCTATAAATCATGAAGATAAAATATAATTCATTAAGGATGGTCTAAGTAAGGAGTCTTTAAATAATCTTCTATTAACTCTTGAGACATATCCTAGTAAGATGTGCATCATGTAATTCATAATTTATAACCCTATTTTCATAAAGAACATGATCGACTTAGTTTTAGGAATCTAACTAAAAAACACTTGTTTGGTTGTTTTTAAGAAAATTGAACAGGAAGTCTATCCCCAACCCATAGAGGGCAACATTTAAGCTATTCTTGGACATAAAACCAAGGGAAAATGTAAGTCATAATCACAACTACCTATATATACATATGTTTTTTAAAAACAAATAAAGACAAAGAGAGAGTGTGAGACTCTAGTTAGCCTACATATAGGTGGTATAATTGCCTTTTTAATTTCTTATCTATAAAATCCTTGACATGACTAAAAGATTGATGTCTTCTTCTAAGTGCAGGAGTGTCAAAGTAATAAATAACTCGGTAAGACTGGGGTTGAACTATAGGGAGGTTAATTGTATAAATTATAGATGATAATAATATAATAACAATAACAATAACAATAACAACAATATTAACAACAACAACAACAACAACAACAATAATAAAGAAAAAGAAGGAGAAGAAGAGGAAGATGATGATGAAAACTTTGAGATGAAATATTAATGTAAGGGTTAAACAATGATAATAACAAATGTCTAGGTTAGAGGTTGTACTAATGGTATGTCAAACAAGTATAGTATAAACTCTTATTATTCAATTGGAAACCACACATAAAGGAAGTTTTAATTAGATTATAAATTGTTAACATGATCGCATTAGTTATTTTATTCGATTAATGATAATACTTTAAATCTTATCAGACATTCATGATTATAACTTATGTTAACAACAAATCAAGTTCCTTTCATAGCTTAGGTGTCAGTTATAACATACAATATGAGTTATAAAAGTGCCAAGTATTTGTTGTACCAAGTGTTATATAACATAAATCTAAATTAGGCATTTAACAAGGAAAATATTAAAGAGTGAACAAGATAACAAATACAAAATATGACAGTATCAAACATTAAAGTCCAAATTAAGTTTACACTCTACTTATTCTTACACCATTAGTGTAACCTTTTCACCTTGACATAATAAACTTAATTAAACATAATGAAAGAAAAAAATAAATAAACAAAATAAAAATATAAATAAGATAAAAGTTAACTAAGTAAATGAAAGGTATAAACTTGATATTAAAGAAAGCAAAGCATAAACATTACAAAAAATACAAAGAGAGAAAGCAAGAGCATGATCTTGATTTGGAAACCAAGATGCCTAAATATATGACAAATGCCTCCTTTTATAGGCTAAAATTAAAAACTATTGATTTGATGACTAATTGATAAGTGAGTAGCTAACTTTTGACTTGGTAACAATTCTTATCTTCTCTTGTCTTCCTAAAACATCATTGATAACATTAAAATTAGAACCACTTGAAAACCAACGGAAAAAAAAATCCAGGAATTGTCAAAATTGTAAGATTCGGCCTTTCTCAAATGGGACCAAAGATGCGCAATTTAGCATCTATTAGTAAGGGAAGGGGTGTCTTAAAGAATGATGTCTAAGGTAAAGAAAGAAAGGTAAAGTGAGCTTTTAGTTACTCTGCTTAGATTGGCATGGTTGTCCCTCTTTGCTAGTTAAGGCTCAGCCTTTGACTTCATTTGCCTCTACTTTTTATGTCAAGTGTACAAATGTAGTTTTGTGGGATTGACTTCTAAAGATAAGAATTGTTTTTCATCTCCTCTTTGTATAATTCGACGTCTTAACCTAACTTATTGAGTTCAATTAATTGTTGAAGCATAAGCTCTAGCTGGATGCTTACCTTATTACGATGAAAAAGGGAAAGGCTTTCCTTACCATGAGACGAAATTGATTATTGGACAGTTAAAATTATCACATGAAAGTTGTAGAAAATTATCTTTGATTAGGAAAGGATTTAATCATGTTGGATTTATGACTTTGGAAGTTAATTTTGAAAGAAATTGAAAGAATTAACTGGTATAAGATTTCAACTAAACTTTGATTAGGTTTAATTAATGATATCAGGAGTTTAATTGAAGAGCGGATAAGGTTGAGGACTTAATTAGGCTTAGAATTAGTATAATTAATGAAATCATGAGCATAATTGAATAAATATTAAATTTCTAAGTTAATTAAGGGAGAAATTACAAGTGATTATGGTCTAGGAACCATTTTGGAAAAAGAGCTGAAATTCTGTCCTAGGTCCAATTAAACAATATTGAAACTCAGAGGACCAAATTGAGAGGTTGCCACTTCCATAAACAACATCATTTATCATTTCCATTCTTCATCTTCTTCTCTCTGAAAATAGAGGAAGCTCCTTGTGACCAAGCAATAGTATAGAACATCGCTAGATATACTGCGGTGCACACGACCTCCACCACCAGCTACTTAGTTTGTGTCTGTATCTCTCGCCGCAAGAACAAACCATTGACGCATGAAGGAAACCACTTTTAATAGTCCAAAAATTATAGGACTATTTGTGTTCCAATCCAACCAAAACATGAAGTCTTAAACCCTATCCTCATGAACATCACTACCTCGAGAAGGTAACGATCAAGATAAGATATCCAAGTCTTAGTGAAACACCAGCATATCCCCTATAAATACAAAGCTAAAGGGGAGAAGATAAATGACAAAAAAAAATAGAGAGGACCTAATTACTAAAACAAACACAAGCAAAGAGAGAGGAGACCGAACAGAAAAGAAGGAAGAGAAGTCAAAAGAAGGAAGAAGAAGAGAGAATTATCTCGAAGTGCTTGATTGTTACTATCCTCCTTGTCTTTACCATCATTACATAAGGCCTTCCTTTTTCTCTTTGTTTCTAATTATTTCATTACGAAAAGAAGAAAAGAGGGTGAGGGTAATTTCATTACCATCGCCCTATGTAGTGCATGCGTGGTTTGAACCACGTGTGCCTGCTGCCCAGCCGAGTCACTGGTTTGGGCTAGTGAATGGGCTGGGCTGGGCTGGCTAAGTTCAACTCAGCTTATACAGGCTAGGCTAGACTCAGCCCCTTAAAAAAAATGAGTGGCCTGGGTCTGGGTTTTAAGCCTAGCAGGCCTAAAGTGTGCTTGCTAAAAGTGTGTTTAGCAAAACACACCTTCATGCCTTAAGCATAATTTTTATACCCATGTTAGTTTGATATTTGGTTTTGATATCAGAAAATTCCAAAAATATTTAGGGATCTTTGTTGAATTATTTATGGCCCCTCATACTTTGATTTATTTTTTTCTTTGTGTTTTGTATTTTTTTTTCTTGTTTATGTGCTCAATCTATAGCCTATTATTATTAAATACAAATTTGTCATGCGATGTTTTTATATTTTGATCTAAAAATGGTCAATAAAAATAAAGGATAAACAAGAAAAATTGCATGGAAAATTTCTTCTACAAATTCACTTTTCTTTGCGAAAATATTCACTGATGCTAGAGTCAGAAGTATTGTACTTTTTTTTACGCAATATTTTCTTTTCCCCTAAAAGAACAATATGTTAGATATTTATTCCTTTTTTCAATTGAGTGATATATTTTTTTAATCGGTTGTCACGATATCCGGGTGTGACATTAATTATCTTAAGTAACACCAAATTTTTAAATATTGTCAAGAATTCATAATGCTAACTTATGTTAACATCAAATTAAGTTCCTTTCATTACATATATATAGTTTATACCATACCATTGACTATGAAAGTACCAAACATTTGTTGTACCAAGTGATAGACAACATAAATTTAGATTAATCATTTAACAAGTAAGGTATTAAGAATTAATAAGATAAAAATGATAAGACATATTAATAGCAACTTATTTAGGATATAACTATTGAAGTTTATATTGAGTTTATATTATATTTATCCTAACACTAGTAGTGAAACGTTTTCACCTTGAAATAATAAACTTAGCTAAACATAATGAAGAAAAGAAATATAAATAAATAAGAGGAGAACATGTATATATAAATATAGTAAAGGAAATGAAAAATATAAACAAGAGATTAATGAAAGCAAAACTTAAGTTTTACAAAAATATAAAGAAAAAGAGCAAGAACATGATATTGATTTAAAAACCAATATGCCTAAATGCATGAAAAATACCTTAGGCTAAAATTAGAAATATTAATTTGATGACTAATTATTGTCTAGGTGGCCACTTATTGACTTGGTAACAATCTTTATCTTCTTATCTAAAAAAACTGTTGTTACTAATGTCATAATTTTTATAGATAGTCTTCATAAATTTTTTGAAAAATTATCTCAGCTTTCCAACAAAATAGGAATAAGATCATTTGGACTTTTATAACTCGAGATATGAGCTGAACACTAAATAATGTTTAGGTTGCAAGACAGATTCAGACTTTCTTTTGATACTAAGATTTGGACTTCCAAACAGCAGAATTGAGACTTGGACTCTTCTAAATGTTTTAGGTCTATATCTTAGATTTCTAGCCATATAAACCAAATTGAAATCCAAGATCTACAACTGCAAATATGATCCAATGATTGAACAATGTTCTAGTTTGAATTGAATCAACATTTCTTTTCTAACTTAGCTTTTTCTTTATCCTTTCACTTTCACTAGTTAATCGCATCTATTAACCCTTTGAATTATGAGATATGCCTGTATTTAAAATAAGCATTTACTATAAATTAAAGTTATTTTATATTATCAAACTTGTTATTATAAAATATGCTCTAGTTAAGGGGTTATTGATACTTCAAGTGCAAAATGATGATATAAAACCTTGATAAAAATACACTTTTAAGTACTAATCAATTTACTTTACAAAAAATAATAAAATCCAGAATAAATTAATCAGAGAATGAATGTTGTGACCACATATAAAATTATAAGAAACTTGAGTGTTTGTGTTAAGAAGAAGGAGATAACTAGGATGGGTGGTTGGTTGTAGTTTGAGGGGGAAGAGTTGGGATATAAAAAAAAAAAGAGAAATAAAGGAGAAGAGAGTTGACAGAGTGTGTATATATTGGCTTTTACTAATAAAATCATCAATAGACATGTCCTATTAGTATACTCGTCGATGAAATGGGCCACATCACTATATGAAGATTTTGGTTTGAATCCCTTGGTCATTTCATCAATAAAATCTTCAGAAAAAATTCTATATCATCACACTATTTCTTTTTTCTTTTTCTTTTTTTCAAATTGCATAGATTTCATCGGCCATTCCATTGGTATATATTGTCCGAATGGCCAAAAAAATCTATGCCGTCAGTAATTATTACTGATAGCAAAGGTTTGTTTGTATAGACCAATAAAATTAGAGATGAAATTATATTTGTCAGTAAAAATTACTGACCAAATAATTTTATTAATAATTCTATTGATTTTCATTGATATTGATTTCCTAGTAGTGAAAACTCCATTTCAAAACATAGTTATTCTTGTCAACATATTACATAAACATGTAATCCCACAACTTTTAAATCAATTATGCTGTCCCTTAAAATTTCTTATAAAACCGGCCTAACTTCCCATTCACTTTTAAGTTATTCTTTTCATCATTTAACTATAATTAACACTTATTTTTGGAAATTCACCCCTAATTATCCAATTTTTTAATTTTATTTTAAACACCAAATGGGAGGAAATTTGAGATTCCTCACGTAACCAACCAAAAATATCTTTCAAATACCATTTCTCAAATCTATACACTAACTAAACATTCAATTTCACAAGACTTCAATCAATTTAACCAATTTCCTAAACTTATTCACATGGCCGGTCCTAGGGTTTCCTTTTCTTCAATGATTTTGTGTTCCCTCAATTGTTTCATGTTTTCACTCTACTAAACAATTATTTCATGTCAAATGGCCATTTTACAATTAATTTATCATTTCTCGTAACTTTCAATCAAGAACCCTAGAGATGAAATTTGGGATTTCATTTCCTTTTCATGGCAACATATAAAACAAAAGAATTAAGTTATGAGAACACATTACCACTATGCTAGGAGCAATTTAAAAGATTCCTTTGGAAGCTTTCTTCCAACTTTTCTTCCTTCTTCAATTACAAAGCTTTCCCTCCTACTCTCCTAACTCGTTTTTCTCTCTAGAATCGCATTCTTAGATTGTCTTCCCTAGCCAAAATGACTCTCCAACACTTTCTAAGCCCCTAGCTTGAAAAACAAAATCATAAATTTGCAAGGAAATGAGAAGATATGAGCTTCATTTCCCTTTTAAGGGCTGGCGGAAGCTACAGTAACAAGGGGAGGCAGCTTTTTTTTATGATTAAATTACCACAATACCATTTTTATGTCCACGGGTTAATTTCTGTATTTTACATGGACATTGGTATTTTTTAAAAACTCTTTAATAACTAGTTCACGCTATCTATTCTTTTACATTGCAAAAAAATTGGGTCTAACCCGTAGTGAAGCGAGTTTATTATGTTGTTTGCAAGCATGAACCGAACTTCTTTCGCTCTTTCTTTGTTTGAAAACAGGCCTCTTCGAAATCCATGTTCTCTTGAATCTTATTACATGATGAGTAATCACAACTTGACACAGCCAAACCACAAGGGACGTTACAGTCATGGCACAACCATTCACTAACTCCCGGATTAACTATCAAAACATAAAAAAGAAGAAGAAGCAAACACAATCTGCAGGGAAACAAGAGTTTCACAGTACAAATTATGCAGCTATATTATAACGAATGTGCTTAAGTAGCACAGGGATCACAATATCGGGAGAGCTCAACTGAGGCAGGTGACCATCAGATGACATGACTTCAACAATGGACTCACCACCAAGATTTTGGTGCAAATGTTCAGAGGCCACCACAGGCACAGCCAAGTCCTTCATGCTCTGCAGGATGTGACAGGGGACTGTGACCAAATGTAGGATTGCCCTCATGTCACTGTGGAAGATGGTCTGTGCCACGCTAAGAGCTATGTCTGGTCTCATATTGAAGAGAGTGCGGCTGAATTCTTGCACGGCTACTGAATCCATGTCTCCACCCACGGCTAGGGGGGCAAAACCGGAACACCATGCTTTGTAATTGTTTTGCATTGCTTCAAATAATTGGTCTAAATCTTCCTGCTCAAATCCTCCATAATAATCAACATCATTCAAGTACCTAATAAAAACAAAATTGAAAGGCCGAAATTCATTATTGATTTTTTTCTCTAGTATAAGTGGTGGTAGCAAAAGATCCCTAATTTGCCTAGAGGCTAAGTGGACGGGGGGCAGCCCACAAATCCAATCATGAGGAAATAGTATAAAATCATCATAAACAACTCTTTCCACTACCTCAACTGAAGTGGCAACATGAACTTATTGCTTTTAAAATTAAAATCATCATTAATTGAAAAATAATAAACAAGAGAGCGACCTTTGGCAAGTTAGCCACATGTATTAAAGAAGTAGAAAAATGGACACTATATATAATTAGCAGCACAACTCAGAAGAAGTCGTTTAACAAAATAAAAAATAGACGTACGCGTCTTGAATTAAATTTTATTAGATCAACGACGTGTAATTTTTAACTACTGCTTGAATTTACCGATGACACATTCAAACATACTTCATAATTATTGCATTGTGAAGTAAATATTAAAAAAAAAAGAGAGAGAGTGAAATTTATACATAATCAACCATGATGATCTAATAATTAACAAACAAGCGCCGACTGAGTAACGTACCTTGGAGAAGCAGAAAGCATGACAATTTTAGAGAAGAGATCAGGGCGACTAATGGAGGCAATAACGCCGACCATGCCAGAAACGGAGTGACCAACAAAAATACAAGACTCAACATGCAGCTCCTCTAAAATGGCAAGTAAATCATAAGCAAAACCTTCGAGGGTAGAGTACCTATTGAAATCAAAGTAATCTGGATTTGTAGTACCAGCTCCCATGTTATCATACAGAATAACTGTGTACTCATCAACAAGGTGGGGAACTAAGTGCTTCCAGACAGACTGATCTGTCCCAAACCCATGAGCCAACACTATCACTTGCTGTCCTGAACCCAAGATCTTCGCGTTATGAGCTTCTTCTACAACACCCATCTAGTCTCTTTTCCTTGAAACTAGCTAATTCCTTGGAATCTTGTCGGATCGGTTAGTGTCTTAATGGTGTGAAGATGGAGTAGGCTTGTCGTTTTATACAACCATGAATGAAAGCAGGGACGGGCGCTATAATAAGGACCATATGTGTTGAGTGGATATTTTATGATAAAAGATTTTTGGGTTCTTCTTTGGTGGTGCTGAAAGATGCAGCTGGGCAGGTTTATAACTCAAATCTAACGGTTGTGGTCAGATAGCCAATTCTTCATGATGGGTCTAATTTCGATTTGGCGGTGATGAAGCTTTGATGCGAAAGACACCTGCTATGAATGTGATATACCAACCTTACAATTCCATTAAAAGGAAATCAACTGCATCGAAGCAAGTTGCACGGTAACTCTTGAGATATGAGAAGTGTATCTGTTTTTATTTATTAGGTGATGAATAGAAGAAACCAATTAATAATGGAGACGAATGATACAGCTAACTTCTCGAGCTCATTTTTCCTTCTAGCATTTTAAGAAAACGGTATAATTACGTTCTTTGTTATTTTACTTTCAATAATTAATCATATCAATTAATTTATTAAATTATAAAATATATAAACATTTAAAATAAATATTTATTATAAATTAAAATTATATTATATTATTAGACTTATTATTATAAAGCATGCTCTAATTAAGAAGTTAGTGATACTTCAAGTTCAAAATGATGATCTAAAACCATAAAAAAAATATACTTTTAAATATTAATCATATAACATTACGTAAATAAATATTAATCATATAACATTACGTAAATAAAAAATATAAGCGTATTAAGCTTAATCAAGGTAAAGGGTTCACATAAGTGATCAATTTTCTTTTTATTGATCCAGTAGTTGATGACACGTTCAGAAGATTGTGTTTTCTTCCAAGTGCAGGAATATCAAAGTAATGAATAATCTGGCAACGCCGAAATCGAATCACAACTAGGTTAATTGTATAGATTATAAATAAGAAAAATAACAATAATAGAAGAAGAAAAAAATTTGATAAGAACTTTGAGATAGAAGATCAATGTGAGGATTAAATAATGATAACAACAAATGTTAATGTTAGAGAATCCATTAATGGTATTTCAAACAAGTATAGTATAAACTTTTATCACTCAATTAGAAACTAAACACAAAAGAGGTTACAATTATTAAAAATTGTTAACATGATTACATTAGTGATCTTATTAGAATAATTCTAATGCTTATAAATGTTGTCAAGTATTCATGATTATAACTTATATTAACAATAAATCAAGTTGCTTTCATAGCACAAGTGTTGGTTATACCATACGGTTAGGCTATGAAAGTACCAAGTATTTGTTGTACCAAATATTATACAACATAAATATAGATTAATCATTTAACAAGCAAAGTATTAAAAATGAACAAGATAACAACTACAAAACATTTTAGTATTAAACATTAAAATCCATATTGAGTTTATGCTATACTTATTATTATACCATTGGTATAACATTTTTCACCTTCACATAATAAATTTAACTATACATAATAAAAGAGAGAAGTATAAATAAATAAGATAAGAACATAAATAAGATAAAAGTTAACTAAGTAAAGGAAAGAAAATGAGAAACATAAACAACAAATTAATAAATGTAAAACTTAAGCATTATAATAAAGAGAGAACAATAACATGATCTTGATATGAAAATTAAGATACCTAAGCATATGGACAATACCTCCTTGTATAGGCCAAAATTAGAACCTTTTGGTTTGTTGACTAATTATAAAATAGGTGATCACATCTTGACTTGATGACAATTTTTATCTTCTTGTTTGAACAAAACATCATTTCTAACATTTAAATTTGAACAAAATTAAATCATGAAAGTTCTAGGAAATTGTCTCAGCTTTTCAGAAAATAAAATTAAGGCCATTTGGACTTCTAAAACTCAATATATGAATTAAATACTAAATAGTGTATAGGCTATAGGACATATTCAAACTTCTATGTTACTAGTAATATTTGGACTTTCAAACAGCATAATTAAGTATTGCCTTCTCATGAAAGTTTTAGGCCCATATCTTAGCTTTTCATCCATATAAAGCAAACTCAAATCTAAGTTCTATAGCTTCAATTATGATCCAATTACTAAATAGTGTTCTAGTTTGAACTAAACCAGCATTTTTTTTCTAAGCTTCACTCTCTCTTTATCCTTTCAATTTCAATATTTTAACTCATTATAAAACATGTCTTAGTTAAGGAGTTATTGATACTTCAAGTGTAAAAGAATAATATAAAATCTTGATAAAAATATGCTTTTAAGTTCTAATAAGTTAATATTCCTAGAAAGTTTTTAAAGCTTGAAGATCTCTTTTCCTCTATGATACTAAAAGACAACTACATTAATGCTCTTACATATCCTTTCAAAGAAAAAAAAGGAATGGTGCTATAATTTTTTAATTGTGGTCTTGATATAAACCTTTTTTTTATTAGGTAATATTATTACAATCTCAACCAATGAACTTTTCATCTTTTAAGAAAAATGAAAAATTTAAAAAGTCTTTGCTAGATAATATTAAATAGTTATTTTGGACAATAAAACCTCCTCTAGTTATTTAAAACAACTTTAATATTATCAAAGGACATGGTTACATCAACAATGTTAATGTTAAGAAGCACACTTAATTCAATAATAAACTTCATATATACAACACAATTCTACCAAACAATAATAATATTATTATGAAACCATTAAAAATATCAAAAATAAAATAGAAAAATACACAAGTAAAAAGTTAATTTTTGAAAATATTTTTTTTTACACTCACATATATGTAAAAAAAGAAGAAGAGAAAGCTCAATTTTATGAAATGAAAATAGTGAAATTATGAATCAAACAAAACTTAAATCAAATCAAATTAAAATAAAATCAATATATGAGTAATAGTTGTCACATGCATTCATAAAAAGACATATGAAATACATATGATGCCATTTTGAATCCATAAAAAATGAAATTTGCTGCAAATAAAAAAATACATAAGAAAAAAGATTTTGATTTCATATTTTTCTTACACACATACAGTCATAAAAATGCATTAATATAATTTAAAAATAAATGAATATGACCCCATTACAATGTTAGTAAAATCATTATTCATGGTATTTTGATATTTTTAATTTTATCCTAGGTTAACCTTCAAACTTCTAGTTTTTTCAATTTCACCCTTGTTTCAACTAATTTTAGCCCTTGAATTTATGCACCTTTTGCTAAAAGACTATTGACATTGAATTTCTTTAATTTGGCTCTCAATTAACCTTTTGAAACTTTGATTTTCTTATATTTGTGTCATTGATTTCACATAATAGAGCTTAAACACATTGAATCTAGTTATTTAAAATTTCAATCTTCTTAATGAAACCCAGATCAAGCTTTCAAACTTATTTCACTATTTAATTCCATGATAAAATTTATTTGACCTATTAAAAGTATAATTATATCCTTGCACCTAATTAAATATTTTAATTTGACCCAAATTAATTTTTAAACTCAATTAAATCCTTAATTGAGCCCATGATTAAATTAAATTGGCATAATAGAATCTAATTAAGTTCTTAAATTTAATTTTTATGCAAATTCATTAAATATCTATTTAATTTGACCTTGAATCTCTATTGTCTTTTGATCTTGGGTACAATGAGATATAATTAGGCTTCCAGTTCTATTCAAAATTAGGTTATGATACTAATTAATAATTTTTTAAGTAACAAATCATTAAACTGTAATTTCTTCTTAGATTAGACAAATCAAACAATTATGAATTTGATATCTAATATAGTAGTAGGTTGCAATGAATAATAAACATGCAGGCTTCCTAGTAATTAAATGAGATAAATTAAAAATAGACATCGAAGAATATTCTATACTTAAAGTATAAATTCAACAATGAAAAAAAAGTTGATCATAATTTTATTAATTTTGAGGGTTTCATTTCATTCGACCAAATCAAATTTAGTTATATAGTATCATCATGAAAACCATGAAGAAGAGGAAAGAAGAGAAGAGAAAGAAAGAAAGAAGGGAAATGAGACACATCTAATCTCTATTTTCTATTTTTACAACATTTTTTTCTTTTTAGAAGCCAACCAAATCTCTTAAAAATACTTTAAACATTATCTCCAATAATAACCATCATATATAAATACTTAATAAAATTGAATCCTAATTTGACAAGTGATGTGATGTCTTTAGCTAAAATTCATGCACCAAGTTTGAAAGCTTCTAAAAATAAATAACACATATTAGATTTGCATGCCAAAGAATATTCTAACTTGATAGCAGTACAAGTGCAACGACTTTATGCTTTTTTTCGACCTTGATGTAGTTAGTATCTCTCAAAACTCAAAATATAAAAGTTACAGAATGTTTTCTAGAGTTCCATAGCATTTTAAATCAATTGTCCACCTAACTTTGTTTTGCTATCAACATCTTTATTTGTATATGAAATTAAATATAAAAATAATTAGCATATTTAAACATTAAATAAGTATAAAACACTGAACATTAAAGGGAAAAAAATATAATATTATGCATTCTTATCAATTACCTAAGGATCATATGTTTTTTTTTAATAATTATTTTAGGTTAGGCTATCACGAACCACCACTCGTCTAGGTGTCCAATTACTTATAGTAATCTATATGAACCACTAGTGAAATATCTCTTAGATCCTTTTAGAATACAGGGATTTTTATACGTTTAAGTGCTAGTTTTTTTCCTTTTGTGTTTTTCAAATGTTTTATAATTAATGTAGTTTTTGTATTATTTATTACACAAAAGGTATAACATTCTGTTTTTAGAAAAACTTAAAAACCTTATAAATAATAAAATATTAATTTTTTCCTCAATAATATCACTTATATTATTTCAAGATAATATTAGAAATTTAATAACTTTATAAGTATTATTTATAAGTCAACTTATAAAAAAAATTGTTTTCTTTAATAAAATAAAAAACATAATATATATTAATATCTACATCTTAAATTAATATTAAGTCTTAATATATCATTAACTATGAATATTTATAAATAATAATTTGATGCAATAAAAATCTTATAATTATAATAAATTTATAATCTTTACATGATATATGATATATACTCTGACAATTTCAACATTCAAAAAGTTTTATTTTCCGTAGAAATCCAGCATAGATAGATTCGTTAACTATACATACTGACCATCACGATAATCATATTTTTTGTTTAGACTTGAATCCAAATAAAAAACTGAGTCCTAGTGAGTCTTGTTCAAACTTGTCATTCCCAGCTTGTTGCTTTCCTTTTCTTTCCTGCGCAGGTTTTACCAAGAATTTCAGGATTTACCATTCAAATTTGCGTTTAATGGTTTTGTTGAGAAAACACTTCACGAATAATAATGGATAAAAAATGGTTAAATAATTTCTTGAAATTCTCGAGTATATTACAAGAATTTGAAGGGTTTATATATATATATATATAGAAGGGTACTTTTTAATCTTATTTTTCAAAATAGAGTAGTTATAATCTTCCTAATTTCTTGAAAAATTGGATTGAGGTTCTCTCTCCTCTCCTCTCCTCTTTAAACCCTAATTAAATAATATAATATTTGATTTTACTTTCATTGTTCCACACCCAGTTAATAGCCAAACCAGACAACTGAAACAAAAAAATTATAGTCAATTAGACCGTCTCTCATTTGTTATGAATTAACAAAAACAAAAGCGGAGATGAATTCATCCCTTTATAAATCATTAGTCATTGGAATTATGTTGAGATTTTTTTAATTTATTTTTCTCAATTTTATTTTCAGATATTAGGATTATTGGGGATTAAGTTTTATAATTTATTTTTTATAAAGTTGTTTTTTTTATAATATTGATCATGAGTTTGACAAGTTAATTTAGATTTTTTCATCTTTTTTATTTAATTATTTTTTTAATTTTATCTTTCAATGCTGAATTAATTGAGAATTAGACTTTATAATTTATTTAGATTTATTTTATGTTTTATCTTTTAACATTGATTTGATTAGAAATTAGACTTAATAATTTATTTTATATTACTTTCAATAGTATTTTCATGGTCTTATAATTCAAATTATAGGTTTGGTGAGTTAACTTGAGTTTACACTAGTTGTTTTTTGTGTTTTTTATTGCTTTTTTTTATTTTATCATCTAACATCAAATTATTTTAAAATTGAGTTTATAATTTATTTTAATTTTTTTATGGGATTGTCGCACTCTCATTACTTAGTTTATGAGTTTGGTAGATTAATATATATTGACCCGAATTATTTTTTTATTTTTTTCTTAATTGATTTTTTTTTAATTTCATCCTTCAATATTGAGTTAATTAAGAATTAAGTTTTATAATTTATTTTCATTCATTTTCTATGTAGTTATCACAATCTCATCATTCGATCCATGAATTTTTTAAGTTAACTCGACTACAAGATTTCATAGTTTTACTGATGGAAATATTCCGTTGGTGTGTGATTAGAAGTTCGTCGGTGATTTTTTTACCAACCTTTCATCGATGATTCAACATTATATCGTTATATCGGTTGGAAAAACAAAAAAAACCATTTTGTGACGGTTTTATAGACGAAATTTGTGCGCTAAAAAAAAATTCCCACTTGAATATTCCGACGGACACTAACTATCGATAGGGCTGCCAGTGGATGTATGAAATACCGACCAAATACATTCGTCAGAAAATGTGGCAACTACTGTCAAATTCAGACAGAGTTTGTCTATCGGTAAGTCGATTGGTAAGTGTATGAAATACCAACCGAATATATCTATTTGTAAATTAGTCGGTAAGTGTGGTAGCCACTATTAAATGCCGACGGAGTAATTCCATCGGCAATGCAGTTAGTGAGTATATGAAATTATTGGTAATTGTTTTTTGTTCTAAATTTTTTTTTGAAAAATTATTTAGGATATATAATATAAAACTATGTAAATTAATTGTAATACAAATCAATTATATAAATAAAATTTATATTAAAGAAAAAAACAAAGTTAAATAATATTCATTACAAACTGAATATGTTTCAAAAAAAATATTAAATGAAGTTTTAATGTTAAATAATGTTTATTACAAATTAATATAAAGATGGAGTTGGAGGAGGAGGAGGAGGAGATCCTGGAGGAGTTTGGTGGTTAGACAGCTAAAAAGGATTGGGCACACATGTTCCACCAATTGCCATGTTCATAACCATTTCGCGGAGCTGTTCATAAATCGTATTTTGTTGTTCATACTCCATTTTTTGTTGCTCATACTCCGCTTTTTGTTACTCTTGAAACGCTTTAAAATGCACAAACTCCGCTGATAGGTGGTCGTATTTCTCGGTGAGCTGAGCCGTGTGTTGCTACAAGGCCTGAATTCCTTAGATTTAGAGTTCGATATTGATTGGGAGCTCCCAGCAGTTGAAACACTATGGGTCGACCGCAAGTTGTCAGTCGTAGCATTGGAGAGCCTGTAAACCTGATTTTTATCGAGTCCACCTAAGGAACTAGCCTCCATCCACAAATTCAGATCGAATTTTGGATAGTTTAAAATATCATCCCCATATCTTTCCTCAACCGATTATTATAGTTCTCCTGAAAATTAAAAAAAAAAAGTAATCATCATATTCAATTCAATAAACATAAAACTTACAAAATGAAATGGTTGAACAAACATACCATGAAATGTTGAACATGGTTATCAATGAACTGTTGCACCCCTTTCTAGCGGTCTTGACTCCGCACGTGCGTCTCCACAAACCGCTCCATCGAGCTCGGCTCATGTCCAAGAGACGCAGCCTATAATGAAAAAAATATATATTAACAATAACTAAATTTAATGATATATTTCATTTAAATTAATTTTACCATCCGTTTCGCATGTGCAACAAACAGGACGAAGCCGCTAGTGTGCATTGTCACCCCGCCATGAATTAGCTGATTTTGGTTGCCAACACCAGACCGTGAGCGTCGTGTGAACCGCTCAGATGTCACATGCTCAATATAATGCGGCCATATATCTTTCGGGATGTATATTGATTTGAAATCTCTCCAAACTGCAACATTGTTCCAGCCTTGTAAACCCCTATCCCTCGCGGCTTTTTTTGCCTTTCTTGTGTTTCATATCAAAAATCATGCAACCTACGTCACACAACCAAATATTACATTTCAAAACATAATTTTTTGTCTAAAAAAATCTTGTATTGTTTTTTATCTTACCTAGTTGCCGTGTGATTTTCCCATACCTTCCTCACAACAGTGTTATGCTCACTCTCCCATCAAAATTTGTACTGTGTATAAATGAACAAGTTTAGATAAAAATAATAATTTATTAACAATTAAATTAATAATTTGAAAATTATAAATTAATCCAACCTCAAACCTATTAAACCATGCATTGATTTGAGGCATCCATTCAAGATGCTTTGATATCTAACTCCACTAAAACAATGGGATCTCCATCAATGATTTAAACGCCGATGATATTACTCGGGCGGCTTCAATGTTTGTAAACCTGAAAATAAATGAAATAAATTCAATAGTAATTATTTCATAAATGATTAGTACTCAAAAGTGCATTTTTATCATGGTTTTATATCATCATTTTGCACTTAAAGTATCAATAACTCCTTAACTAAAGTATGTTTTATAATAATTTATCTAATAATATAAGATACCTTTAATTTGTGGTAAATGTCCATTTTAAATGCAGGCCTATCACATAAATGAAAGGATTGATTGATGACTTTAAGAAGTTCAATTGCAAAGGCAAAGAGATGATCAAACTTAGAAAAGAGATGTCGGTGCAATCCAAACCGGAACACTGTTCGGTAATTGGGTCATATCTGGAGCTATAGATCTNNNTTAGGTCTACTTTATATGGATGGAAAGGTAAGACATAGGCCTACAACTTTCATATGGAGCCCAAGATCTAAAAAGGCCATTTTCAAGTCCAAATTATTGCAACAACAAAGAAGCCCGTATCTGTCCTCTAGCCCGAGCACTGTTCAGTTTTTTGGCCATATCTGGAGTTCTAGAAGTTGAAATGAGCTGAAT